>JAYJLX010123631.1:0-11385 GCA_036873525.1 Chalinula nematifera
CGCAGCAGGGCTTTCGCCTTGCTGGCGATTCTGTCGCTTGATATTCTGCCGCCCATAAGGTTAATTGGGCGCAGAAAAAATTTGTCGGTGAAATGCGGCGCGAGAATGGTCGCCGCGAAATTTCTCTCAGTGTCGCCTTCCACAATAAGCGCCAAGCGCGATTTCATAGCGGATTGGCCTCTATGATGTTTTGTCGCCACAAGTCGCCCAATCGGTACTCTTCAAGCCACTGATCCAAATCAGGGATGTCCAGACGCGCCAGTGCGGTGCCGCTTGTCGCGTCTCTTTTTGTCACAATAATGTCTTCTGGGGCGACTTCGTCTATCAGCAAGGGCGATTGCGTGGCGATGAAGCATTGCTTGCCCATTCTGACCGCCGTTTGAATCAGGGAGGCGACAAGATGAATCGCGGACGGATGCAACCCCAACTCGGGCTCGTCAATCAGCAGAATGTCGGGAGTTCTGTCTGTCGGCATCATTAGCAAGGTCAGCAGCGCGAAAAGGCGCAACGTGCCATCGGAGGTCATGTGCGCGCCCAGGGGTTTGCTGTTTGTGCCCGTTGTCTTCCATCCCAGCGCCACTTTGCCGTGGCGCGGATGCAGTTCAAAGCCGCCAAAATCGGGAATGGCGAAACGCGCGGCGTTTTCTATGCGGCCGATGCAGTGCGGCTCGTCTTGCCGCAGTTGCAGGAGCACCGCCGCCAGATTGCCGCCGTCTGGGCGCAGGCGATGGCAATCAAAAGTGTCGCACGGCACGGTAAATCCGCAGTTGCGGGAAGTGTCGTGAAATTGATATTTCCAGCAGTGAGAAAAGATTTTTCTGGTCACGCGCGCGGCGGCATCTGTTTCGTCTGTAATGGCGGCATCATAGCGCCCCGTGGCAAGCAACCGCCAATCGCTCGGCGCGTTGCCAATTTTGCAGGAGCGATAGCGCTCATCGCAGAAGAAAAAACGGTCGTCTTTGGCGCGTTTCAGCGCGAATGCATACTCGGTTTCGTCCGATTGGTCGGCGAATTTGAGCGAGGCGCGCATCTGCGGCGTATGCGCCGCGCCGTTAAACAAAAAACTGTCCGCGCCGCCGTCGCGCGATGTGTAATACGCAAGCCCCTCGTTGCTGGCGAGCATCCACCCCAGCATCTCAAAAAACGCCAGCAGGTTGGATTTGCCCGCGCCGTTGGCGCCAATCAGGATGTTGAGATTATTGAATTGAAACTCTTCCAAGTTGGCAAACGACATGAAACCGCGCAGAGTCAAAGACGCGAGTTTGCCGGCAACCGGCCGCGCCTTAGGGGCGGCAGCGGCGCTGTCTGCCACGGCGGGCGCACTGGCGGTTTGTGTCATAGTGCTATTTTACATGAAAAGGCTGGTGTTGTACCGCCCGCCCGCAAATTAACGGTTGCATAAATCTTCCCACTCCGTTTGCGAGAGTATTTGGATGCCGAGGGTTTGGGCTTTTTGCAGTTTGCTGCCCGCTTTGTCGCCCGCCAGCAAAAAATCGGTGCTGCGGGAGATGGCGGACGTGACGCTGGCGCCCGCTTGTTCGCTGGCTTTTTTTGCTTGCTCGCGTGTGAGGCCATCCAATGTGCCCGTAATGACTAGGGTTTTGCCCGCCAGCGGGCGCGAGTCGGCGGTGGCGGCTGCTGCTGTTTCTGCTTCTTGCGTCCATTCCAGCCCAATGTCGCGCAAAAAGGCGATGGTATCGGCGCAGACGGGGGCGCGCAAAAAATCATGCACGCGCAGCGCCAGCGCGGCATTGCCGCCCAGCGCGGCGGTGAGCGCCAGTACGTCTGCGTCTTGCAGGTGTGATAGGTTTTCATACGCGGCGCATAATTGGTCGGCGGCGCGTTTGCCCAGGCCGGCGGGCAGGCGCTCGCGCTCGGCATCGGTCAGGTAGGGTTTGAATCCCGCCACGCCTGCAAAAAAGTCGGCCAGCGGGCGCGGGCGGCTGGCGCGGGCGATGGCAGGTTCTGTCCAGCGCAGTTCGCGGCGCAGGGCGGCGATGTGGTCGCGGTTGTCTTGGTTGGCAAAAAAGGCGGCCAGTGCGGCGGCGGTCTCCGCGCCAATGTCGCGCACAAAAGCGAATGCGGCGGCGGGCGCTTGCATCAGGGCGTCTAGCCCGCCAAAAAATTCCGCCAGTTGCGCCGCCGCGCCTTCGCCCACTTGCGCTATGCCCAGCGCAAACAACACGCGCGCCAATGTGGTATCGCGGCTTTTTTCTATCGCGCCCAAGATATTGTCGGCGGATAGGTCGGCAATCAGATCCAGCGCCAGTAGTTGCTCGCGCCGCAGGGCGTATAGATCTGCGGCGCGCGACAGGTGGCCGGCGGCCAGCAATTTTTCTAGCAGAATATCGCCCACGCCGTCTATGTCCATGGCGCGGCGCGATACAAAATGGCTGATGGCCGCATGCACGCGCGCGCGGCAGGCGGCATTGTCGCACCTGAAAAATCGCCCGTCTTGACGGATGGGCGCGGCGCAAGCAGGGCAGACGGCGGGCGGGCGCCACGGCGCGCTGTTTGGCGGGCGCGCCTCCAGATGCACGCGTATCACTTCGGGTATCACATCGCCCGCCCTGCGGATGTCTACCGTGTCGCCTTCGCGTACGTCTTTTTCGTTCATCAGTTCCACATTGTGCAGCGTGGCGTTTGCCACCACCACGCCGCCCACGGCGGTGGGGCGCAGGCGCGCCACGGGGGTGAGCACGCCTGTTCGCCCCACTTGCATGTCTATGGATTGCACAACTGTGGCGGCGATTTCTGCGGAAAATTTGTGCGCCAGGGCGTAGCGCGGGGCGCGCGCCACATGCCCGATTTGCCGCGCCAGCGCCAGCGAGTCCACTTTATACACCACGCCGTCTATGCCATACGGCAAGTTGGGGCGCGCCGCATCGGTGGCGGCGTGATAGGCCAGCAGGTCGTCTGCGCTGGCGGCGGCGGCGCGCGGCGTGGCCAGGTTAAAACCGCGCGCGCCCAGCCAGTCCATGGCATCGCTGTGGCGGGTAAAGGGTGGGGCGGCTTCGTGCGCTTCGCCTGGTTCTCCCAGTTCCCCCAGTCCATGCGCGAAAAAACGCAGCGGGCGGGCGGCGGTTATGGCGGCGTCTAGTTGGCGCAGGCTGCCCGCGGCGGCGTTGCGCGGGTTGGCAAAGGTTTTTTTGCCCGCCTCGGTTTGGCGGGCATTCAGCGCCAAAAAATCGTCCATGGTCATCACCACTTCGCCGCGCACTTCCAGCCGCGCGGGCGCATTGGCCAACTGGCGCGGCACTGATTGCAGCGTGCGGATGTTGGCGGTGATGTTTTCTCCCGTTTCGCCATCGCCGCGCGTGGCGGCGGCGGACAAGGCGCCGTTTTCATAGAGGAGATTGACCGCGATGCCGTCTAGTTTGGGTTCGGCAAAAAAACGCGGCACGGTGCCGTCTGCCGCCTTTTGCATGCGGCGCACAAATTCGCGCACTTCGCCCTCAGAGAACGCATTGCCCAGCGAGCGCATGGGCGTGGGGTGTACAAAGGGCGCGAAACGGCCTGAGGGCGCGCCGCCTACGCGGCGCGTGGGCGAGTCGGCGGCGGCGGCATCTGCGCCGGGGTGGCGCGATTCCAGCGTTTGCAACTCGCGCAGGGCGGCGTCATAGTCGGCATCCGACATGATGGGGTCGTCTTGTTCGTGATAGGCGATGTTGGCGCGATTCAACAATGCGCGCAATTCGGCTAGGCGTTTTTTTTGGGCGGCGGTGTCAGACATTGGCGCTAACGTGTGTGGCGGCGGGGGTGGCGGCAGCAGTCGCGTGTTGGTCGCGCGTCCAGTGCAAAAAGCGCAGCGGGCGGTATTGCCCATCTTGGTAGGTGGCCAGGCCGGCAAAGCGCCCCTGCGGCGAATGCACGCGCACCGTGGTTTGCGGCGGCGCATCTGTGGCGGTGGCGCAAATGCCGCTTCCCATGCGCCGCACTTGCGCGCAAGACAGGGTGATGGCGGGGAGGGTTTGCAACGCGCGCTCCACGGGCAGCAGATGCGCGGCGGCCTCCTGGCCTTCCTCGGATGTGTTTTGCAGATGCTGCAGGGGAACGGCATCCTGCACGTCAAAGCCGCCGCAGGCGGTGCGCCGCAGCGCCGTCAGGTGCGCGCCGCAGCCTAGCGCATCGCCCATGTCGCGCGCCAGCGCGCGGATGTACACGCCGCCGCCGCACGTCACGCGCAATTGCGCGCTGTCATTATCCGCTTGCAGCAGCGCGATGTCGTCAATGCGTACGCGCCGCGTTTTGTCGGGCGCGGGCTGGCCGCGGCGCGCGTAGTCGTATAGCGGGCGCCCATGGTGTTTGAGCGCGCAAAACGCGGGCGGGCGCTGCCATATCTCGCCCAGCCAGCGCGGCAGGATGGCGCACAGGCGCTTAGCCAGATCGGGCGGCGGCGCGGCCACGTGCCGCAATTCGCCGCAGGCGTCATCGGTGGAAGAGGCGATGCCAAATCTCACGCTGGCCACATAACTTTTGTTGCCGCCCAAAAAATAGGCGGCGTATCTGGTGGCTTCGCCAAACAGCAGCGGCAGCAGGCCGCTTGCCATGGGGTCTAGCGTGCCGCCGTGGCCGGCCTTTTTTTGCCGCAGAATTCTTTTTGCCGCCGCCAGCGCGCGCGTGGAGGTTTGCCCTGCGGGCTTGTCTAGCAGCAGTATGCCGCTAGCGCTCATGGTTTTGCGGGTTGGCGGGCGCGGCGTCTATCGATTCTAAGAAGGCGCGCATGTTGTCGGCCGCCAGCCCTTGCGCGTCTGGCGCAAACACCAGTTGCGGCGTTTTTCGCATGTTGAGCGAATTGGCCAATTGCCGCCGCCAGCGCCAAGCGGCTTGTTCTAGCGCCGCTTGCGTTTGCGCCGCGTCATCATCGCCCACCGCGCCGTATACCACGGTTGCCACGGAAAAATCGCGATTAAGCGACACCTGCCGCAGGGTGATCAAACCGCCCGCGCCGCCCGCCGTTGCCACCAGCGGCGCCAGCGCGTTGAAAATCAGCGCTTCAATGCGGTATTTGCGCGGGTGCGATTTAGGCATGTGTGGGCATGGCGCGCCCGCCTACATTTCGGGCGCGGTTTCGGTGCGCTCCAGAATTTCAATGACGTCGCCCGCCTTGATGTCGTTGTAGCGGCTGATGCCAATGCCGCACTCGCTGCCCGCTTTCACCTCGCCCACCTGATCCTTGAAGTGATACAGCGACGCCACCACGCCTTCAAACACGCTCACGCCATCGCGCGTGAGACGGGCGGGGGCGCGGGCGCTCACCACGCCTTCTTCCACAAGGCAGCCCGCGATGTTGCCCACCTTGCTGATGCCAAACACCTCTTTTACGCGCGCCGTCCCCACCACCTTTTCTTCTACGATGGGCGACAGGAGCCCGAGCACCGCTTCGCGCACTTTTTCTACCAGTTCGTACACCACATTGCCCGTGACAATTTTCACGCCGCGCGATTCAGCCAGTTTGCGCGCGCGCGAATCCGGGCGCACATTAAAAGCCACAATCAGCCCGCCGCCGCCCGTTTGCGCCAGATAAATGTCGGACTCGGTAACCGCGCCCACGGCCGAATGAATCACGCGCGCGCCCGCCTTTTTGCCGCCAATGTCTGATAATGCCGCCGCCAGCGCCTCGCGCGAGCCCTCCACATCGGTTTTTACGATCACATTGAGTTCTTTCCAGTCGTCGGCGGCGCCTGCCGCATCCAGCAATGCGCTGACATCGCCCGCCGCCGCGCCCGCCAGCGCCGCGCCCGCGCCGCCCGCGCGCCGCCGCGACGCCATTTTGGCCAGGCGCGATTTGTCTTGCCGCGCCTCGGCCACTTCGCGCGCGGCGCGCTCGTCTTCCACCACAATTAGTTCGGCGCCCGCCTCGGGAATGCTAGACAAGCCTTGCATTTCAACGGGCATGGCGGGCGTGGCGGCAGCGAGCGCGGGCGTTTGCGCGTTCCACATCGCGCGCACGCGCCCGCTGCCCGTGCCGCACAAAAACGAATCGCCGCGCCGCAGTTTGCCGCTGGTTACCACCAAGGTGGCGACTATGCCGCGCCCTTTGTCTACGCGCGCTTCAATGACCACGCCTGTTGCCGGGCCTTCGGCGGGGGCGGCGAGTTCCAGCAGTTCGGTTTGCATCGCCAGCGCTTCCAGCAGTTTGTCTACCCCTTCGCCCGTTTGCGCGGAGACGGGCAGAATCATCGCATCGCCGCCCCAGTCCTCTGGCAGCACTTCTTGCGCGGCGAGTTCGCGCTTCACTTTTTCCAGATCCGCATCGGGCTTATCAATTTTGTTGGCGGCGACCAGCATAGGCACGCCAGCGGCCTTGGCGTGGTTGATCGCCTCTATGGTTTGCGGTTTCACGCCGTCATCGGCGGCCACCACCAGCACCACAATGTCGGTGATTTTGGCGCCGCGCGCGCGCATTTGCGAGAACAACTCGTGCCCGGGCGTGTCGAGAAAAGTGACTTCGCCAGTTGGGGTTTTGGCGCTGTATGCGCCGATGTGCTGCGTGATGCCGCCCGCTTCGCCCGTTGCCACGCGCGTTTTGCGAATGTGGTCTAGCAGCGAAGTTTTGCCGTGATCCACATGCCCCATCACGGTAACCACAGGCGCGCGCGGCTGGCGCGGCGCGGCGGCGTCATCGCGGCGCAGGAGTTCTTTTTCGCGGTCGTCTTCAGGCGCGTCAATGGGGGTGTGGCCCAGTTCTTCCACCACAATCCATGCGGTTTCCTTGTCCAACAGTTCGTTGGCGGTTACCGTCATGCCCATGTCCATCAGTTTGCGGATGATCACGCTGGATTTCAGTGCCGTTTCGCCCGCCAGTTTTTCTACCGAGATAAACTCGGGGATGGTGACCTCGCGCACCACGGGGGCGGTGGGTTTGGTGAAGGCATGCCGCGTCTCGGCGGTTTTTTCGCGCGCTTCGCTGCGCGTCATGCCTTTTTTCCGCTTTTTCTGCCGCGCGTCCAGCGCCGCCTGCGTCAGTTTGATTTTTTCTTGCCCGCCCGTCTTTTTGCGCTCGTCGCTCTTGCCGCCCGCCTTGGTCGCGCGCGTGGCGGCGGGCGCGGCGCGTTTTTCTTTCTTTTCGCGCGCGGCGCGTTCAATTTCTTCTTTTTTCTGCGCCACTTGCGCCTGATGCGCGCCTTGTTTGGCCATCAGCGCTTCCATGGCTTGCAGGCGCGGGTTGACGGGCGCGGGCGGGGCGGCGACAGGGGCGGGCGCGGCGGCCACCGCTTTTTGCGCGGGCGCGGGCGGCGCGATTTTGGCCGCTTTTTTGGCGGCGGACGGTTTGGCGGCGGGCGGCGGCGCGGCTTTGCGGGCGGCTTTTGCAGGCGCCGTTTTGGCGGCGGGGGCGGCGGTTTTTGCGGGCGCGGCCTTGGCGGCGGGAGTGGGTGCGGCTTTGGCGGCGGGGGCGGGCGCGGGCTTGGCAGCAGGTTTGGGCGCCGCCTTGGCGGCGGGTTTGGACGCGGGCGCGGTGGCGGTTTTGGCGACGGGCGGCGCGGGTTTTGCCGCGGCTTTTGCGGCGGGTTTTGGCGCGGCGGCGGGCGCGGCTTCAGGTGGTTTGGTGGGCGCGGGCGCGGGCTTGGCCGCTCCTGCCTTGGCGATTTTTACTGTTTTGGTTTGGCGCGCGATGGGGGCGGCGGGCGGCGACGATGCGGGCGCGGGCTGGGCGCTGGCGGCGGGCGCGGCGCTGGCGCCCGACTTGCGCGCGCGCAAATCCGCCAATGACGGGCGATTGAGCGGGCCGCGCTCGCGCTGCTTGCGCTCGGTTACATCAATTTTGCCCATTTTGCGGTTGCGCGGCGCGCCGCCGCCGCCCGCCTTTTGCGTCTGGCGTGACGCATAATGCTCGCCCAGCCGCCGCTCCATTTCCACATCAATGGCCATGGCCGCGGGGACGTGCTTGCGCATGCCCAGACGCACAATGGTCTTTTTCAGGTCGTCGGCGCTAACGTTGAATTTGGCGGCGCACTCAACAACTGAAAGGGTTTTTTCGCTGGAACTCGGCATGAATCGCTACGCGGCGGCGCCTCCGCTGGGCGCGTCGGCGGCATCGGCCTCGTCATCCTCGTCGCCGTCTTCGCCTTCGGCAATGGCGCGGGCGCGCATGATCATCTCGTCCGCCGTTTGCGCGGGCATTTCGGTGATTTCAAGGAGTTCTTCCGAACTCAGATCGGCCAGATCGTCCATCGTCAGAATATCTTCCGAGGCCAGATCATACAGCAGATCTTCGGTCATGCCTTCCATCTCAATCAGACGCTCGTCCACCGTCTCCAGTTTTTCTTCCAGTTCGCGCTCTTTCGCCTCCACCGCGTCTTTGGCGCGCTGCTGGATTTTCTCCACCGCGTCTTCGCCCAGCCCTTCAATTTCCAGCAAGGTGCTGGTCTGGGCATAGGCTACGTGCTCCAGCGTCTCGTAGCCCTCGTCAAACAGCACGCGCGCCAATTCGCTATCCAAATTCAGCGTCTCAGCCAGCGCGTCGCTCTTTTTGGCGGCCAATTGCTCCCGTTCTTCCCGATAGTCGGCGGGGGTGCACAAGTTGAGTTGCCAGCCCGTGAGATCGGCCGCCAGCCGCACGTTGGTGCCGTTTTTGCCGATGGCTTGCGCCATCAGGTCTGCCTCCACCAGCACATCCATGCGGTGGCGCTCGTTGTCAATTTCCACCTTAGACACTTCGGCGGGCGCCAGCGCGTTGAGGACATATTTTACGGGATCTTCGTCCCACTGAATAATGTCAATGCGCTCGCCGTTGAGTTCGTTGGTGACCATCTGCACGCGCGAGCCGCGAATGCCCACGCAGGTGCCAACGGGATCTACCCGCGCATCGTGCGAGCGCACGGCGATTTTGGCGCGGTTGCCGGGCGAGCGCACGGCGGAAATAATTTCCAGAATGCCCTTTTCAATCTCGGGCACCACGCGCTGAAACAGCCGCACCAAGAATTGCGGGCTGGTGCGCGTGAGGATAATCTGCTGCCCGCGGCTTTCCGACACCGTCTCTTTGATGAGCGCCTGCACACGGTCGCCCGTTTTGAGCGATTCGCGCGGAATCATTTCGCGCTTGGGCAAGCGGCAGTCCACGTGCATCACTTCCACAATGGCATCGCCCTTGTCGCGCAGCAGGCGCATAACCTGCCCGCTAATCAGGTCTTCATTGCGCGCCAGCAGGTCGTTTAGCAGTTGGCGGCGCTCGGCCTCGCGCAGGCGCGACAGCAGGTATTGCTTGGCCGACAGCATGGAGACGCGCAGGTCAAACTCCACCTTGTCCAGCGGCTCTTCAATCATGTCGCCCGGGTTCAGCGAGTCGTCGCCGCTTTTTTGGCGCGCCGCGTCCACCGTCATTTCCTGATCGCCGTTTTCAATTTCGTCTTCGTCCGCCACAATGCGCCAGCGGCGGAAGCCCTCCATGTCGCCCAGTTCGCGGTCAATTTCCACGCGAAAGTCGGCGTCCCGATATTCGGGCGCGATGCGGCGCAACGACTGCGCCAGAGAATCGGAAAAAATTCCGATGACCTCTTCGTAAGGTATGCTCCGCTCGTTTGAGACGGAACGAATGTACATCAGCAAATCTGTGCCGCTGGGTGTGCTCATGGCTGGGAGAGAGTTGGGTGGAAAAAAGGCAAATTGGGCAACATCGCCACTGCCGCCAATGCGGCAATTGCGGTATTATAGCACACTGTAAACGCAGCGCGCTTGACGGCATGCGGATTTTTTGGGGGCGGGGGGGGCTTCAGTGGGTGTCTGGTTTGTCTGGAGCGCCTGCGTCTCGCTGGCATTTAATTTGCGCCGTTGGCGCGGGGTGGTTGCACAGGCGCGGAGACCTGCGCTCCAGGGGTTTGGTGGCGGGGGTGGGGTGGTCTACAAATTCGGGCCGCGGAATAACGGATATCAGGCGCTAGAATGACAGCCCGCAGGCGCGCGACGGGCCGCGAAAAAGGCTTTTTATTCTGACCTGCCACGCGATTTGGCAAAACGGTAAATCGGCGCTATAATTCTGCATGAGCGCCGCAAAAAACGGACGTGGCGCGAGTCAATTGGAGAAACCGGCATGCGCGCGAGCGAAAGCGACATTGAATCCTCCATCGTCCTGCAATTGGCGGGGCTGGGATGGCGGGCAGATCCGACCAAGTCGGAGCGGAATGTGTATCGGCAGACGCCGAAAACACCGCAGGAGCGCGAGCGGTTGGAGAGAGCGCGTCCTGATTTTATTCTGTATGCCGACAATGACAGTTCCCGCCCCACGCTGATCATTGAAGCGAAGAAGCCGAACACGCCCCTGGAAAGTGCGCTGGAACAATGCGTTAATTATGCGCGCTTGCTGGGCGCGCCGATTGCACTGGCGACCGACGGCTATCGGTTGAAATCCTGGCACCTGCCCGCTCAAGCGGCGCTGTATCTCAACGGCAGGGAGGTGGATGGGTTGTTTTCCGCCGATTTGGCGCGGCGTTTTGCGGGCAGCAATGTGCTGAGCAGTTTGGCCGGACGCTCCTCAGGCGCGACCCAGGGCGAATTGATCAAGCAATTCAAACAGGCAAACGACGTGCTGCGGCACGAGGGGCTGGAAGCGGGGGTGGTGCGCTTTTCTGAATTCGCCAAACTGATGTTTCTGAAATTGAAACTGGAAGACGGCGGCGACATCTGCGGCATTACTTGGGACGATATCGTCAGAAAAACAGGCAAGGCGCAATTGGCGGCGGTGAAAACCATGCTTTCCCACCTGCACAAAGCGCAATCAGAGTTGTTTGTGCAAACGAAGATCAGTCAGCCCGCCAATATGGGCAAACTGGTTGATATTTTGTCCCAGATTGACTTGTCTGGCACGTCGGGCGATGTGAAAGGCATGGCGTTTGAGTATTTCATTCATTCCTATACGCAGGGCATGAAAAACGACTTGGGGCAGTATTTCACGCCGCGCCATGTCATCAAGGCGATGGTGGCTTATCTCAAACCCTGCCTGGGCGAGACTGTTTATGATCCATTCTGCGGTACGGGCGGCATGCTGATTGAGGCGTTTCGCTATATTCAAAACACTGTTTCCGCGCATGACTCCAGCGACAGCCGACGCCTGCGCGAAGAGACATTGTTTGGGCGCGACATTAGCGGCGCGGCGCGCATTGCCATGATGAATATGATCATGTTTGGCGACGGGCATTCCAACGTTGAGCAGGGCGATTCTTATTCTCGGTTTGACTGCCACGGCAAGCACGATGTGGTGATAACCAATATTCCGTTTTCTCAAACGACCGGGCACACCGAGGGCTACCCTGTTGCCCCTGCTGGAAAAAGCAACGGCGACAGCATTGGCGTTCAGCATTGTCTGCTGGGCATGAAAAACAGCGCCAGCGCGCGCGCGGCCATTATCGTGCCTATCGGATTTGTTTACAAAGATCAGTTGCGCGGCGA
>JAYJLX010123742.1:0-19486 GCA_036873525.1 Chalinula nematifera
TGAACCTAAGTTAAGGTCAGACAATGGAAGGGTGGGGGTATTGATTAAAATAGTTGGAACCCTTTGAGCTCCACATACGTAAAGCTGAAGAAAGGATTTCATTCAACTCTTTTGGCTTTAGCTGAACATCATGGGGAATACACCTTTGCCCATAACTCATCACACGCTTTGGCCTTCATCAAATTTCCTGAAGGCTTTAAAACCCCATGCTGATTACCAAATCTACCCTTTAACACAAGTACCTGTATATCAGACAAACTCCGGCGATCGAATGAAAACACATGTGCTAAATCATCATTTCTATTACTTGTAACACCACAACTACCACACTTGTAATTACCACCCAATTGACATCCTCTTTTAAACGAGGCTGCGGGGTGATCCCCAGTATAAAACCTTAGGGTATCATGAATGACAATGTTTTGAGTAGAGTATACTGGGTCATTAAGAGAGGGCAAACAATCTAAATGATCACTAATAGAGGTAAGTTGATCAGACAAAGAAGAGCTTGACATGCAAAACATATATAATGGGCTGTTGATCCCAGTGCACTAGAGGCCAACTGGCTCCAGGGCACTGATTCCCTGGAAATTGTAGTCTCAGACATGGTTACGAGGTCTGTCATGAATTCTAATGAGGTTTAATTGTGTGATTGGCAAACTTTTGACCACATCACCAAGGAGATGGCTGAAATTCTCTTTCCACCATTTGTGAGAAAAATGTGCAACTTCAAAAGGTATTGTGCAATAAATTTTGCAAGAGGTTGTTTTGATAGCTTCCTTATGATGCATCTGAAAAGCAGCTCAATTCATTCCAATTCGGAAAGAACGTATGTCGAGTAGTCGATGGGCGAGTTATGATCTAGGCAAAAGAATGACCATCCAGCCAGTGTAGGTATATCACATGCACACTTGCATTTTTGGCGCTACCTTTCCGGGATCGAAATTGTCCTCAATGAAATTGAGGCCGACGAAGTGATCTGGCTTGGCACTCGAGCAGGTTGTTTTATTTATAAAAGTGCACTGCAAAATCACAGATTCAACTTATTGTGTGAACTCGTTTAACTCAAAAGATGTAAAAAGGAGTCCAATGGCCAGGGAAAAAAGACAACAAGCATATGAAATTGAGGCCGACGAAGTGATCTGGCTTGGCACTCGAGCAGGCTGTTTTATTTATAAAAGTACACTGCAAAATCACAGATTCAACTTATTGTGTGAACTCGTTTAACTCAAAAGATTTAAAAAGGAGTCCAATGGCCAGGGAAAAAAGACAACAAGCATATGAAATGTGGAAAACGTAGTAAGACCAAAGATTATAGTTCACCCGTTTATTTAACTGAAATTGATGCCCGTAATATCATTATACCATCACATCTGGCTAAGTTCTTAAGAAATACAACTGACTTATATACCAATCAGTTGGAATTTCAATCTATCTGTTTTGAGGCTTTCGTGGAGTACTGCAAACTCTGGTCTCAATGACTGGGACGATGCAGACGACTGGGATGATACCGACGACTGGGATGATACAGACAACTGAGATGATACAGATGACTGCTGGGAGGGTACCAACGACTAGGATGATACAGACGACTGCTGGGAGGGTATTTGTGACAGGGACAGTGACTGCGACGATTGGCATAAAGGATAGAACAGCTTAATGCTGTTTTCCTGACAAGGCATACTAAACCTGATGGTGGTTGTGTGGTTTATTCGTACTTAAAGAAATTGCTGTCATCTGTAGAAACCTTGCATTTATCAACATCACCACTGCCAAAACAGGATCTGTTCTTGAATTTTTCTATTTTATGTGATTCGGTATTATATCTGTTATTTGTAATATGTGCTATATAAAACTGTAATAAGTCAATTTAAATTTATCCGCAATGTTTTCTAATGATGAAATACTCAATCCTGTGGAATTCATGTAGTATTTGAGTAAAATAAAGGTTGGTTGAAGTTGGTAGAAAAAAATGTTCCTACATGTAGTTCGTTCACGCTGAGAAGTTACCTCTGTATTAAAATCATGCATGTTATAATGCTTATTAGTTGTCTACCATTGTAGAATAATGCATGCCACATGTAAAAATGTGACTGACAGACAACAATACTTCTGAGTGCTTCGCTACAGCTACATTCTTACCCGATTCTGCTTGTGGTAGTAAGACACCGGGCTAACTAAGTTAACAAGTCTAAGGATCCTGTTTCACAAACAAACTATTGTATTTTGGAAGGACACCAGCTGTTAAACACTCGACGATCAGCCGTTTCAGGTAAAGTAGTTGTGGTCAGTGGTACATATGTTCTATACCTTCCCATGTATAAGATGCAAACATTGCTTTGCAAGGGTCAATTTCAAAAACTCCTGAAACGACTAAAGTTGAAAATATGCAATATAATAAATTATATCCCATGGCTTCGAGGGAAATATGGCCAATATACAACCCAAAACCCCCGAAATATCAGCCCTCAGCTTCGTCTTGGGCTGATAAGGCTGATGTGGAGGAGTGAGTGTTGTAGTGTTGTATATTGGCCATATTCATATTGGCCATATTTCCCTTGAAGCCATGGTACATAGTATGTATTCTATAGCTTACATAAAAATGTAAAGGCTGACATGCATACTGAAAGGCTGACATGCATACTGAAGCCATTGCTGTTTGATCAAAGCGAACGGTCTTTGTATTTTCAGTGTTTGTTTCTCTCTGGTACTACAACAGAATCTTTTGTATTGTAGTTCACTTTAAAGAGCATTTGCTGTTCTATCCAGTATTAAACAACTCGGAAGATCACTTTTGCAACAGAGATCTACGACTACGTTTCTCTCAGAGAAGGTTGTTACATGGGTCATTATTTGTAGTGGACTTCATTAATTGGCAGACATACGAGTCACAGGCCATCTATTATCAATGAGCATCTTGCTCAAGAAGATGCGTTCACTGTTACAATGCTCTTTGTAGAGCTGAAGAAGCTTATCAGTGTACTGCTCGTGAGGGTGCTATGATGGATGAAGGCTTCTCCCAGTTTTCTCATGTATTGTCTGAACTAATTATATTTGCTCGTACAACACCTGATAAACCTGCGCACCATAGCAGCTGCTGATGGATATATAAAGCTGTTAATAGAATTAGCCAACCACCCACCGGTAAGAATAATATACCACATTCAATAATGAGCTACGTGCTGTGTATAGTGTATACTGTACTGTATAGATACACTGGTGACATGCACATTCCACCCTCTCCAATAATAAATATCGGGTTTCCAACAAAATTTTCTAATTCAATCATGGATGATATCGATGAAAGTGGGATGTCTAAAATTAATCCACTTCGAATTAGTCAAATTAATGTTAAATCCATGACGAATATTGTACATGTATGTGAATTTTTCTTCATTGGGATTTATCATTACTAGAATTATTTTTCGTCAATACCATATTGTTATATACATGTACATAATAGTACAATAAGTTTATGTTTGCACTTTTTTTGCATAATATACAAAAATTGAAATCACACACTCGACCCTGCTACATGAAGATATACAGCATATGTTATTCTTGTGGTGAGAAAGAACAGCCATGCTTCGAGGTATAGTTGCAGCCTGTCTTATTTTTATTTCAGGGTACTTCACAGCTAATCTCATCTCTATCAAGAAGTGGGCGTTGCCCCAAGGTTAAAAAGTGTTTGACCAATTAGTTTTTTTACATGGTGCTCTAGTGTGGGTGGAGTGCTTGTGCGTTGCAAACCAAGAACAGACCACACCCAGAGTAATAAATTCGCAGATGTCTGGTGAAGCCGAAGTCAATGAAAACAAGACTAAAGGTCATCACAGGAAATTTGTTCCAGACTCAGCGTCATCCAATCCCCTCATGTCAGGAATTAAACAGTCACTGGCAGTACTGTTGAAACTTTTGGTTGATGTATGTAGTCAGCAATTGGAATGTTGCAGTATTGTGAAGTTTGATGATTCTCTTTTGGAGGAGTGTGTAACTGTGGGGTTAAAGATGCTGACCTAGTGAATGACTGCTTGACTTGGGATCAATCTACATTCGGTGTTGTTTCGAAGGATAATAATTCATGTCCACTCTACTCTAAAGATATTCTTGAACGTGCAAGGTATGGATTTAAAGCTGGCAATAAGCAGCTGCTGATTGATATATAAACCTGTTCATAGAATTAGCAGGGGAGTTTCATGTACACATAGCCAGACCCATCAATGTAGTTGCCTACCTCTATATAGCCCACCCTCTGCGTATGAACACCAGGCTGATTGTACAAACGTACTTGCTAAGTTGTACATGTAATAGATGTATGTCCACCTTCACCTTGGACAGTGAAAAAGCGCATTTCCTGGTACATGTATATGTATTGCAGATTTTTTGCCACATAATCCACTAATTTTTACTGTACTGACTACTTGTACTATTTGATCAAAGTTAAAAGTTGCAACGCAACAAAGTGATGATGTTGAGTACAGCCTATAGCAGTGTTATTGATTAGCCCGTGGTCATCGGTTATCTCGTGCAAACTCTTTGCTTCAATTATCTCGTCTAGCACTTGATCGCCTGGCCTACTGGGTGATGGGTGAGTGCTGATGTTAAGCATTGATTGTATGGTACATAATGAGTCCGCGTCAACTAGGAGGAGATCCCTCCC
Source organism: Chalinula nematifera (assembly GCA_036873525.1). Classification (NCBI taxonomy): domain Eukaryota; kingdom Metazoa; phylum Porifera; class Demospongiae; order Haplosclerida; family Chalinidae; genus Chalinula; species Chalinula nematifera. The sequence continues at coordinate 4,661 of JAYJLX010123742.1, forward strand.
CCCCCCCTCGAAAACGCAAAAGCCATTGGAATGCCCCTGGAACAGTGTAATAGAACACGACAGTTCTGTTCCAGCTATAAAATTAAAGAATAATGATGGATTATGATTGGTTTATAACTGGTGTAAACCTGTAGTCCTCATTGCTGGCAGACTGCAGCTGGTACATATTTGAGGACCCTTTGCGTGCATGGATGCCACAGCTGTTTTGTTGCATGGAATGTCACCATTTCTACTATGTTGTTTTCCAAAAATTTCTTGAAAGTTTAACAACCTTACTTTTTCCTTTTTTATTTATTTGAATTTCTCAGCGGACTTGGCTGGTTAGTGGTGCAGCCCCAGCACTACCATGATATTTGTTAATCAGCTTGAAGTACATTTGTCCGAAATTTTCAGAAGCTTCCTGGTCGGCTTTTACTGTATCAAGGCATTTTATTGAGCACTAGCCTCCTCATTGACTTCATAGTTGCTTGCGGGGCGCTAGCTAATTGTGGGCCTGTTTGATGACCTTGCAGGGCATTTGACAATTTTGGGTGGGCATACTTATCATGCCAACTTTTCAATCAACCAAAATTATTGAAACAATCTGGTACACTTTTCCAACAAAGAAAGTCAGAGATAGCCACGACTATTCGACATTCATCAGCTAGCTGTCATTCGCCAATCGAGGATGGTATTGCGGCTGTCTGGCTTGAATATTTAATGTTATTGATATTGCTTAGTTAAGGAATAGCATCTGGTTTTTTCCCTATATACTACATGTAAAATAATCCTTCTGGAATCCTAAGGCGGCTGGGTGAATTACTATGATCCTACTGTCTGGAATTTTTACAGAACCTATCGTGCACTGTACGTCTATAACTCCTGCATTCACTTGAGCCCCACCAGCACATTTATACTACCGATTTTGTTTGTTATTTTAAATAAAGTTTGTTTACAGCTGGAAAAAAAATAGAAGAACGCTGCTATATTAGAAACATAAGTAATGGTAAATCAGGTAGTCAATCCGGCACAGTTCTCCATGGATTCATACTCCCCTTATAAATTTTTAACCAAGGCAGATTGGGTAATCATGACAATAATTTATGTGATCCAAATATAATATATAATATCTTTAAGGACATTGTGTTTCCATTAACTGGCAGAGCAAAGCTGTTTGTGTGTGGTGTTGCTTTATTTGTTATCTCTCAACACGTGTGACCACTCCTTTGGGTGTGGTTAAAGTATATTAACCATGCCCACTTATACATGAGTGTCATGTGACAATACCTTTATCTAATATAGTAAACTGAAGGAACACCAGTTACCCAAGATTCAATTGGGTGACCCAGTGTCGCGTTACTATGGCCTCAAGAGGGAGCAGATAGTTAAAATTGTAAGATGCAGTGAAACAGCAGGATGCTATGTCACATACAGACTAGTTCAATGGTGTCAAAGTTCATATTATCTTTATTGTAAAAGTTCATTTATTATTATTGGCGCTACATACAAAATAAAACATTGTTAGTATGTGAGCCATTCTTAGAGTAATGTTTATGATATACATGTACATGTATACTGCAATTTCACTTATACATTTTTTTTAGCGCTCTTCATACATCAGCTGTTGCAGTGCTATCTTTTTTAAATGAGCGTACTGTTGCTGTAGATTAAAGCAGCTATTCATTTATTGCAGGTTTATTCCATTCATATGTCACTGGATCACAGTAAATGTTCCATAGGAAGTCATGTGCATTGGAAGAATTAAACTAACAGAGCTCTTGGGGCATCACTTTTAATGATCTCGGGGGTTTACAACTTTTGTAACACAGCTCTCTTTCACTCACAAATCTGAGTGGGGTCATTTTCTAAAATTTGGGTGAAGGACATGGGTGTGCTCTTCAAATCTGTGCTGTTTGACCTGGTTCTATTCGTTTGCAATAAAAAAATTGTTACAGGTAATAGTCAAGCAGTTGGAAAATGGTCGGGTGAAGAAGATTGTGCTAAAGGGTTATAGTAGCACTTGTGCTTATAAACACCTAAGTGAAGACTTGGAAATATTTAAACTAATTGCTGATGAAGTACTTGTAGACTCATAATGTTTTGTGTTCCACATGTGTGTATTTAATAATCGATTGTATTGCAGATCTACTGATGGAAAAAAAAATTAAGCTATATATTATAATTAAAAGTGGGTTTGGTCATAAATATTATAGTTTGGTTACTCAATTAGCCCCACCTTCCGCCTTCTAGCGTTACCAGCATTCTTTTTTACTTGACCTAATGGCTCAAGCAATGGCTGGAGCAAAGGCTCTCCCTAGGTGTAGTTTAGGTTCTGGCTTGATTTTCCTCCAGAACACATGTAAGCTATACCTACTGGCTACCATTGATGAATGTCCTATTGATATACTGGCTAAACTACCCCTACACATGAGGAAGAAGTTGTTTATGGCTATATGCCAGTCATAGACAGAATGCGTTACCAGGGTACCGTGTTCCTTGACGGTTTGGATGTGAAATATACTGTTACAACCCCGGGTCACAGTAAGCTAGTTCTCAGTGATTCTTCATTCAGGAATTCCAAATGCCAGTCATTGACAGGATGCATTATGACGGTACCGTATTCCTTGATGATCTAAAGGTTATCACAGCTGTTGATCTTAGCGCACTAGAGGCCAACTGGCTCCAGGGCACCAAGCAAGGCACTGATTCCCTGGAAATTGTAGTCTCAGACATGGTTACGTGGTATGCTGTCATGAATTCTGACGAGGTTTAATTGTGTGATTGGCAAACTTTACAAAGGAGATGGCTGAAATTCTCTTTTCATCATTAGTGAGTGAGTGCAACGTCAAAAGGTATTGTGCATTAAATTTTGCAAGAGGTTGTTTTCGATAGCTCCCTTATGATGCATTGAAATAGCAGCTCAATTAGTTGAAAAAAAAAAAACACATGTTGAGTAGTTGATGTGTGGTTCACAATATAGGCAAAAGAATGACTATCCAGCCAGTGTAGGTATTATCACACACTTGCATTTTTGACACTACCTTTCCAGGATCGAAATCGTCCTCAACAAAACTGAGGTCGACAAAGTGATCTGGCTTTGCACTTGAGCAGGTTGTTTTATAAAACGTAAATGTACACTGCAAAATCATGGATTCGATTTATTGTGTGAAGTGTAGTCCGTTACTGTATTATGGTCTGTTTTTGGTATCCAAAGTGGTTTTTTTGTTTTTCACGATGTGCCTTTTGTTCTCTTGTCTTACAGTATAGGTAAGGATCATCTGAAGTGTGAAACAATACAGGAGTTTGATCAGATTGTACTAGTATAACTTACTAAGTTAATCAAGGCTAAAATTTATACAATTATAACTTGTGAGCAACAACTATAGACCCCTTTAGGCGATAACTGTTTTTTACAAGTTTGGGTGAAATTTTTACTTAAAAGAGAAAAGGGCTCCTGCTGAGGCATTATTGGTTATCAGATCATGGTTCCAGGCTGTAAAGCTATTCATTATAAGTAGTAGCATAATTTCGCTGGGGAAGAGAATGATATAGTCCAATCCTGGGGGTATCATTTAGATGCTTAGCAATTACAACATTGGTGCAAGGCAACCCTGATAATGATTTGATCACTTACAGTAATCCACCCAATTTTGTTGATTGGTACAAGACTGGCTGGTGTCACACCTAGAAAAAAAATAGTTTTGTTGTAATACAAGTATGCATGGGATTATATACAGCAGTGAACAAGTAATAGTTAATGCATGGCTCCAGGTGTAACATGGAATTTGTACGCACGAGCTTCCGGTCTAATTTGCAACAGTAGAAGCGAGTAAGAGCCATCACTTATTGGTTCTATACAAGACACTAAAGCCACCAAAATTTCTAGTCTTTTCCAGTAAGGAAGTTGTATTGTGCACTAAATTGTTAATCCGTGTTTTCTCATATTCTGCATGCTGGTAATTCTACGCTATTTACGTTAAGAGATGGGGGGAAGCTATTAAGAAATGATTTAATAATCGGGGCAGTTTTTGTTGGAGGCAACTGCTGAGCAAGTAATGTATAGTAAAGTGTTCTCACCTTGGCTGAATATGCACTGCCACCATTTTTAAATGAAAACCATTGCTAGTAAATGAGAAAGCTGGCAAAATGACGAAGCCTCGGAGAAACTGCTGATCTCTTGTTTTTACAAATTGTACCACTTCAGTTATAGCTCTTCATTTTTTGCCAGCAATTCGTCTTCATAATGCATATGGTATCTAGTACAATGGCCAATGGCTTCAAGGGTTTGTTGGAACGTCTGTAGCTTGTGGTTAGCAGATTCTTTTTGATTAATAGCTGCTAGCCTTAACTTAATTGTTTGGCTTCTTTTAACTGAATCTGTAGATCATCAAGGTTATTTTGTCAACTTCAAACTGTTTGGATCATTTTAGTAAGATTATTTGAGTAAAGAGCCGTTACCTGTTCTGTTGCAGTATCAGAAGCACTGCCACTATACATGTATGTCATAGAGTCAGTATCTAGGTTTTTCAATTGAGTATAAGTTTACATTAGCAGAAATTATTAGATTTTTTTGAGTCTTTTTTGAACTTCTTTTGTTTAGTTGCCTGTAGCCAATTGGCCCGAGTTTTTTCTTTTCATTGTATTTCGAATTCCTCCTGTGTAGCTCTGTCGTTACTGTATGGGCACCATATTTTGTTTGAATGGTCCAAAACTCTATGGATTCACCATTATAGGCGTTTTATTGTCAGCTGTTCGTAGCTGTTTACATATAAGGGACAGCGACGTTTCCTTTCTTCAGCTCCTTCCTTCAGTTAAACAAAAAAAGTTTAATTTTTTATCCAAACATACAAGAATAATTGTCCTTACCTCTATTGGTGTTACACAAAATTCTATCATGTGAGCCGATGCACGTTTTTGTCTTTCCTCCAATTCTGCAGGTATGTTCTTGGTTGCTTTATGCTTCTCCTTATTGGGTTCTGTTTCTTAATTTTCTTATGAGGCAGTGGCATGCATGTACTCGTCTTTCTTTCATCAGTTATGCGTCATCTGGCCCTAGAGATAACTGTGAGGATGGGATCAGAGGAGCAGCTGGAAGGGGTTCTTGCTCCAGTAGACGGGCTGTTGATGTGCATGTAGACTACTCAGTCAACATTTCGTTTATAGATCTTCTACAACTTGTATTGCTGCCTCATTGAGGGTGCCTGCATGATGTAATTACTTCTGCGTGTTGCCTTTCTGCTTCTCTACAAGCCAGTCTTTGTTCAGATTCTGTCATTTTGACATATAGTTTCTTGCAATTGCCACGGTGTGGCATGTGATGATGGGGTATCGGGCATTCACAAAAATATACATACCCTGTTTGAATTCTTTTAATTTATCTTGAATGTTGAATGACATTTATGTTTAACGGCTCGTAAGCTATAAAGATCTGTGTGTTTGTGTCTGCACTGTAGGCCGGGTTTTGGTGTTGCATGCATATAAACTAATGCAAATTTACAAAAAAATGACTTGACATCGCTCCTTGCATGCGTTGTTTCATTCGCTGCTTTACTGTGTCTCCTATTTTCCCGTTCTGAGGCATCACTTCCCATATGTTTTCTATGATGACATTAAAATTAGGAGGAACACATATGGAATCTCCCCCCCATTGAGGGTAATCGAGCAACATTACGACGTTTACGTCCAGGTGTTGATGGAATGGGTAGACTCTGCCAGTCTAATGGGAAAGACAAGTATATTTATGTACTGTATTGTAGATAAATAAAAGTATAAAGAATTTATTATTTTGCAATGATGCTGTACTATCTGTAACTTGAACATCTATTTTTCAGCATAATAGTACAGTATTTTATATACGTGCGAGCAAAGTTAGTGTTCATGTTTATTTTCATTCCGATACTCTTCACATAATGGCACTTAGTTTTGTCTTCATGATCACTTATCCATTGCATGAATTCTATACAATTTTGTACAATTTAATGTAATATTGCGTTACTATGTGGATTTTTCATCATTATGAAACTCAATTAAGTTGCTTAACTCACCCTCCTCTGAAGGAAAAGTACATGTATTTTGTTGAATATTAAAAACCATGTGCATGCTTTTTTTCAAGATGGCTTTGTAATAATGTCACTTTGTTAGTTGAGAATTTACAGCCTGTTTCCTTGCACTTTATTGATCCTTCAGCCTTGCATGAATGTTGTTTCATTATAATCTACTTTTGATTTGATACTACACATTACATTCCTTGCAACCCTAAATGTATTAATTCGTATTTATTCTAAAAGTTTAGGAACAAAACAACTTGGTTTACCTCTACAAATTGTATTTTATTATGCTAATGCTAAAATCATTTGATGTAAATCTAGCTTAGTAAAATCAGCAAAAGAATTATTATATATTATGAATATTAAATTTCGCAACTATATAACTGCATAAGAGTTGTTAATTGGTTTTGATACCAATAACACATTTTATAGACCACTGCAATGTTTTGAATTGATTCATTTTATTGTACTTTGAAATTGTTTGACGCTTAAAATTGCACCTTTTTAAAGGCAATATAAACACTTAAACAATTTACCAATCTTCCATGCAAATGTTTGGAATGTATTAAAGGAGATCTTTTATTTATTTTGATTCTTATAAAATTCTGCTGCTTGCTTGACAGTTTGGACTAGTACATGGTTGATTGAATGGAATTAAGAGTGCTCTGCTTCAGATTCTGCAAATATGTTACAGATGTATAATGCATTGGAGACTACCTTAAGCTATAGGTTATGTGGTTAAGGTACAATGGGAGGATGTGCACAGGGGGCCATGTCATGTATTGCATAATACCTTAAGAAAAATCATAATGGACATTGCCGGATGCATGTTGATGGGGCTCAAATATAATCGTGGTAATAGATCTACATGCATGGAATAATGACCTTGCAACTTCTTCAAATAAAAAATTTGAAGCAATCAAACGGACTGTTTTAGGTTTTATAGTGCCAATCTTCATATTGGTAGATAGTGATCCACTGGATACTTCAACAATTAACTTAGAACATCCAACTGATTGGTTTTGGATTTGCTTTTAGAACTTTTTCATTCAATTCCAAGAGGAAGACATGAGGAGCAGGATCGATCCAGTAGTACTGCATTTGTGCCTTTAGCCCTATCTCATCACTGACATGTGAAAAGAGATAGCCCTGCTTGTTGTATTCCATTTTGCTAATTGAGATGGTCCATTATAACTTTGTCTGTGGGATCAAAGGGATTCCTATTAACACTGAAGTCGACGTATGCAATATGCTTTCAACTGTAGTGGCAATTCTCCTTCTGTGCATTCGTACAGCTTCCCTATAAATAAAGGTGGCTTTCAAACTAACGTGCATGTAATAGTTCCCTAAAAGTCAGTTTTTTGAGGTACTACATATTAATATGCATAGCTATATAGATTTCGTGCATAGCTGTCGTTCACAGCCAATCATGAGTACAGTTTAAAATCATAGGAAACACAAATTGGTAACAGCCACTGTGCTCCCTCACTGAAGCCCTCGTCATATAAAAAAAGTGATGTTTCTATTGATCTGTTGCACAGTGTTTTAATAAGGCTTGAATAAGGACTTGTTATATGAAAAACAAATGTTTAATCTAAATCTGCTTTTTGGCTTCGATGAAAGTGGAATCCCCTTGACTGTCATTAAGTGGGTGCACTCTGGCGTCCGGCTCTCCATGCCATGTGCTAGATTTTCCCATACCCAGAAAATCTGTAGCAACTGTACAATGTATGTTAAGGTTACGGGCTCCCCGTTTTACCGCCAACAAAAAGAATTTAATTATAAGTACAATAGTGTTGCCTAAAAACACTTCCATTTTACAGTTGTGAATCATAATTTTTTATTCAAACCAATTGTAAAGAAAGTAACTATTTGTTGTCCAATTGTTTAACATATACTAAACATAGTATAAATTAAAAAACAAATCAAAAAAACCCAAGTATATCATTGCACAGCTTTCCATGATTCTTTGACTTTACACAACGATTAACGTCAAGTTTCACCGAAGAGCTGTTGCTTTTCTGGTTTTAAACCTTCCAGGCTTTATCCAAGTTATACAGCAGAGGGACAGAGTGAAAAAATAACAATTCTCCAAGTTTATAGTGTATGTTATGTGGTGTTGAGACATCCCACACATTCAGTTACTTGACATCATAAATCTCAACTCGAACAACGATATGGACGACATATTTATAGTGTAGTGGAATTAATTTATTAAAATTATAGTTATTACGAGTAGCCCGTAACCTTAATAATAATAACATGATATTAGTAATCATTAGTAACAATAATAATAAAAAGATACTATTTCATCATCTCTTTCCTTCAGTAATTTTCTGGGATCACTGATCCTCATCCGAGTCACCAATTGTAGCTCTTAGTCTCTTTCTAGTAGGGGCGGGGGTATCGGTAAGCCTCATCAACTAGGGTACTTAAAGAGTCTAGTTCTTTATCTAATTGCCGAGAGTGTGACCCTACTGAGGTTACGACATTCCGCTTTTTGGGCGAGTTAACTGGGTGCCGGGTCTGGACTTGTAGTTCATTCTTAATTTCCTGAGTCAGAATCTTCATACCCTGTTTTCCAGCTGCAACAAGACACTCCATCGATTATGTGAGGAAATGTATCTTTTGCCCCCATGTGACATTTTTGCATCTTCATATTCAAAACATAATACAACACAACCAATCCCTCTATGATGTTATGCAATTTTGCTACCATGTCATTTGCTCTGTAGGTGAAGAGTTTCGATTTGAAAAGAAAATCTTCATTCTTATCATATAATACGACTTGAAATTGGAATCGTGACACTGGAAAGAGATGGAGGAAAATGAATATACGACAAATGTGAAGGTAATGAAAAAAAAACTGCTTTAAAAAATAAAATACATAAATAAATGGACTATACTTCCTAAATAACAGGCTGTAATTTGTACCTTTTGTTCTCCATGTAAATTATTCCGCCCACGCACCACCATTATATTAAGGCAAATTTTTATGGAAAAAGCACATGTAAGCCTTAATCATGTGCTCTGAGGCCATGGCAAGGTAATACTACACAGCTTATATAAAATTGAAAACACTGAAGTGCTGAACCTTCACAGTCATACATCTATAACATTTCCTTTGATACAAATGTGATCTGACATCACAGTTTCTTAAACAAAAACCTATCTTAACCTGTTCAGTTTTCTTAACTGTATTTTTAATGTTTTGAAATCGTTTGTTGCTTCAGTTTAGATAAGTAATTAAACTATAGATTATTCATGTGGTTAAGGTACATGTGCAATGGGAGGATGTGCACAGGGGCCCATGTCATATATTGATTGCATAATGCCTTAAAAAAACCCATAATGGTAATTGTGGTGACACAATGGGTGTTGATGGGACTCAAATACGTTTGTGTTAACAGATCTACATGCATGAAATAATGGCCTTTCAACTTCCTGGAATGAAGAATTTGAAGCAATCAAATGGACTGTTATAGGTTTCATAGTGCCAATCTTTATACTGATAGATTGTGATTCATTGGATACATCAAAATGTCCAACAGATTGGTTTTGGATTTACTTTAGAACCTTTTCCTTCAATTCCAAGAGGAAGATAAGAGGAGCAGGATTGATCTAGTAGTACTGCATTCGTGCCTTTATCCCTATCTCATCACTGACATGTGAAAAGAGATAGCCCTGCTTGTATTGTAAGTCCATTTTGCTGTTTGAGATGGGATTCCTAATTATAACTGAAGTTGATGTATCCAATCGACAATGCTTTCAACTGCAGTGGCATTTCTCCTTCTAACAGTATATTCATACAGCTTCCCTAAATAAAGGTGGTTTTCAAACTGGCGTAATAGTTCCCTAAAAGTCAGTTTTTGAGGTACATACCTGTTCGTAGATTTCATGCATATAGCTGTTGTTGTCAACCAATTATACGAGTACTGCTTAAAATCTTAGGAAGTGTGCATTGTGATATAACCACTATGAAAGGGTTGTCATTGGTGCCACCTCGTTGCTGTTAACAACCAAAAAACTTTTCTAGAGGATCTTGGCAGATGTTTTGGCTGAGAAACGATAAGTTATGTTGCTGGACTTTGAGTAATGATAGGATCAGTGGGACAAACTCAATGAATGATTATATATGAGAAATTATATGTAAAGTACATGTTAAACTTGCATGAGGAAACCAATTGACCTGTCCGTTTGATTCCTATAGGATTGTCTCAGAACTAAGGAGCATTCGTTTCCTTTGTGCATAGTATAGTACGAGACTGTGCTGGTGTCGCACCTAGAAATACAAGTATGCATGGGATTTTATACAGTAGTGGACAAGTAATAGTTAATGCATGGCTCCGGGTGTAACATCGAATTTGTCTGCACAACAGTAACAGAACAGGTGCTTAAAAGACAATTTTTCCAGGTGAAAATTTCCCAATAATTGTACTGTAAAATCAAAAAAACTCGACTTATTTTAATATACAGCAGTTTTTAATTGGAGTGGCTTCTGAATGGGCCTATGATGCTGTGTACAGCCCCCAATGATCCTGGCCCAGAACCTTCTAGAGAGAACAGGGCTCCTGCTGAGTAACTATTCGTATTTAAATAGTGATTCCAAGTGATGAAGCTATTAATGTGAGATAAAATTGTAGCATGGTTCCGTTGCGGAAGCGAATGGAATAATCCTTTCCTAGGAGTACCATCCAGGTGTTTTGCTACGACAACACTGGTGGTGGGTAACCCAGACAAAGACTTAACAATGTACTCCACCCAGTTTTTTTAGGTTTCTTTTGGATGCTTGTGGTGTGGCACTATAAAAAAAGTAATTGTTTGTAATACAAGTATGCATGGGATTATATACAGTAGTGGGCAAGTAATAGTTAATGCATGGCTCCGGGTGTAACATCGAATTTGTATGCACTTGCTTCCAGTCTTAGTGCTAAAAATAGAGCATTCGGCTTCGCCTCGTGCTCTATTTTCAGCACCTCGACTAAAAGCAAGTGCGGACAAATCTAATTTTACACAAAGGAGCCATGCATTATTTTTTTTGTTATATACCTGAACGAAAAAGACGGTTACTGTTGGTGCATAAGTGTTTCTGTGTGTCTGCTATGTGAGTGTTGTGTGAGCATTTGTGTGAGGATTTGTGAGTGCTTGTGTGAGTGCTTGTGTTAGTATCTAGATCCTTAAATTTGGTGTTTTTTGTGCTGAGCCACTTCTCAAGCATTGTCAAGGTTGACAAGAGCAGTATCAAAAATGGTTTTATAAGCAATATTTTCCATTTGTGATGGCTTTAGGACTTCAGTTTTTTATCTTACTGATTGCAATAGTATAGAAAGAATCATCCTGCTTGAACGGCTATATATTGTGAATCCTTGGTTTAATCGAAGCAATAGAAATGTAATAAAGCACGAGTTCCCAACTCCAGGAGTTCCAGAAACGATCACTGCTTTAGAGTATGTTCTTTTGTTACAGAAATTGTCGATTATTACAGTTGCTAGCCGTTCATACGCATCCATGGCATACAATGAGGGAATATAATTTGGAAAATCATTTGGTAGTGGAATATTTTGGCGGACTTCTCAACATGAAATGTTTTTATACATGTAATAGCAACATAATAAGAATACAGTACATGCAAACAAGTCTAAAATCATGTGTGTTAAGTATTGGCCCTTTTCTATAGCTAATTGCTTCCCCATAAAATCATTAATTGTGGTACCTGCCTACATGTAAATTGCAACAATCCATAATGTAAAAAAGCGTTGAATTTGTCTTTATACATAACTTACAATTAAACAACCGTGTGATTTGGTACTGCAATGATTAGATGTAGTGGTATAGAGCTCTTTGGCAAAGTAATTGCCTGATCCTTATGGGTAAAGTTGGAGCCAAAATAGTAACCTCGTTTAATCAGTTCTGGATTTAAAAACTCCAATGTTAACTCTTGTAATGAGAGTGGTTCCACTGTGCTTGTGTTAATTTTACTGTGCTTTAATCAGAGGAGAACACTGACTAGAGGTTTCCTCATTTTCTCACCTCTTTATATATGCAAGGGTACACAAGGGGTGCACTCTTAGTGTACCCCTTTCGTACGTCTTGTACCTCTTGTACCCTCTTCTCCTTTAGTACTTCCTGTACATGAGGTAAGCACGGGTACTCTATGTGGAACTCATGGAGTGGGGTACAATGGGTGTACACAAGGGGTGCACTCTCGTACTTGTACCCCTTGCGTACCTCCTACAACTGAGCCATATGATAGGTGCACAAAGCGTTAAGTGGTACAGGTACAAGCACTAGGGGTAGTGGTACAGTAAGGGTAATAGGGATATATAAGGTAAAGTAGAATATTTTTGTTGTACTCTTATTGCTATTGTACCTCTTACCAAATTGTTGCTGAGGTATATCATAAAATTGTCTTCCAGGCACTATACACAACAACGCATGCTTTTGTAATTTACAAACAATTGCAAGGAAATTAATTATATACAATGTACCTTCAGTCGTTCATCGTCCATCTTGTGGTATGGTTTTTGTGATGGCTTTCAGTGCTTTAGCCTAGTTCAGTATCAAAGTTCGAGACATTTAAGGCGTCAAAAAACTTGTCAAACATTCTTACAAACTGAACAGTTTCTTCAAATGTATAAGTTTCCCAAGTACCTTTGCAGCTGACTCACTGAGAGCCTGAATAAAATAAAATTATTACAATAAACATTTTTTAATAAAGGTATATGTTCACAAATTAGGCTTTTTTTATCAACTCCGGCCATTTAACAAATCTGAGCAGCCAAATCTACTCTCATTTTTGAAAAAGATGTCAAATAGATATGTGTTCATATTTGAGCTTCAGTACTATAGCAAGCCCAGGGCCTTTACCAAGATCTTGTTTCTATAAATCAATCACAACTGCTGCCATAAAATTTCCTTCTTATTGTTTGATATATAATCAGGTGCATTCAAAAACATGATAAGTATATATTACATTAAAAGAAAATTTTCCTCACTCACAAACATCGATTCTTTGAACTCCAGCAATTCCGAGCAGTCTTTATGAGGTGTGGTGGATCAGAAAAGAAGGACAAAAATCGTTCTTCATCAGCATATAATTTACGAACTTTATAAAGCAGGCTATCGGATGTATCATGAATCGACACCAATTATCTGTTGACAGATGCTCCGTTAAATATAGCAGCTAGTACCCTTATAATTAAAAAAAGATTTCGTATAAACTATAAGATCATTATACAGATGTCATCAAGTTAATTACTTTAAAACCAATCCTATCCAGATTGTCTTCACACTTCCAGAATGGGAAAAAAAAACATCAGTTTTCCTGTTAGACTGGCACATGGGAACGAAGCATAAGAACTTCATCCGCTTCTCCATTCAGTGAGTATTCAAAATGAGTAAGATGGTTGTTGATATCACCTAAATTGATAGATCCTATCAATCGTACTGAATGTTTGTCATACACCAGTTCTTCCTTCATGTGCATTTCATCTATAAGCAATATCACTAAACAGTGATAATCTGGTGAGGTGGCCAACTTGGCAGCTTGTAAAATTTGATGGTCCACTTCTGCCTAAAAACCTGCTTCAGCCTTATAACTGCGTTGGAATAATCATGCAATGTCCTTTGAGATGGAAGATTAGTGCCTGATTGCCCAAGAGTTTCATATGCTTTACTTTACTGGCGTTTTAGAAATAAACACCATTTTATTATCAATGGATGCCAATGCACTCCCCTCTTTAGATTTCCTTCTTTCTAACAGAGTTCCTTCTGTATCTTCCAAAAATATAAGGGAATGAATTTTCAGGATATTTCAAGGCAATTTGGCTATCCTCCACACACAATTAAAACAGTTAAAGCACGTCTATTTCGTGTAATATCGAATTTATCAGTACTCGCTTCCGGTCTCGTCGCTAAAAATAGCAATAGGTTTTCTTTGCTGTACAGTATAAAATCTGGAGTATATTCGGCTATCCTTAGCTTAACAGCGCACACTTGCGTTGTCAAGTACTATAGCCCTTGTGGCTACCACTGCTGGTCTGAGTACCTACCCCAGGGTTGTGGCATGCGACTGAGGGCTAAGGCAGTGTAATAAATAACTTATCGCCACTCTCTCCTTGAGAGGAAGCGAGTCATACTGACTCTTCCTTTGATGTAGAGTGTGCTACGGGATTTATAGCTACTGCTTTTCCTTTAATCTCAAAGTCAAATATACAGTAATGTGTTCTTTCTATGCTGATGTGTTTACTGTACGAAGCACAACATTTTGTGCAAAGACCCGACATGTGGTACTTTGCCTATAGTAGCAACAAGTTGTGGTAGCTGTTGTGTTGGTGATGATATCTACTACTTTGGTGGACAGCATAACAATGATTGTTATAATGAGCTCTTAGCACTGAACACTAGTAGCCATTGGAAGCAGATTGTCTTTAATAATGAACTAATCATTGTTGGTTATGGCCCATTGCCGTTTAATCCACAATCACATGCCAAATGCATTCTCACATGCCAAATGCATTCCTGATTCTGATACTCTTATCAATAATATGGAATAAGATACATACATGTAGCATGTGTATATCAAATACACCGGATACTAAATAGTACTTCATAGTTGATATATGCCATGTTGTCGGTAAAATTAATAATTCAGTTGCATTGTTTACACATATGTAACTGTATACAAGATTATTTTTGCAGTATGAATTATGCTTATACAATAATACATGTACAGTACATCGCAAAAAAAACTTTACGTCGCGTAGTACGAAACGATCGTTTCGTGGTAAAAAACGATCCA
>JAYJLX010123853.1:0-19485 GCA_036873525.1 Chalinula nematifera
CTCGAGCTGATATCTCGGGGTTCGGGTTGTATATTTGCCATATTTCCCTTGAAGCCATGGTATATATATTACATATATATATATATATATATATAGATATATATTATGTATATATATTTACCTCTCTTTGGTAGACTGGAGTTGAATTTAGTTGGATTGGGTATGAATTCTTGTCTTGGTATAGCTTGATACCCTAGCATATCTTCATCACTCTGTTGGTGTTTATGGCTTCCACAAGGGACGATTGCTAATATGCCATTAATATCCCTTTCCACCTCCTCTTCTGCCTCTCTAGTTGGTGCTAAAGCAGTATCAGTATAAGATTAAACACATGTATTACTTATAAATCCTTAACTACTATTATGTACCTTTATCATATCTAGGGAATGCAATGGTATCTTCTTTAGACTTAATATCCGGGATCGCAGGTATTAATTCAGCACCGTGATATCTTTGTTGGTTTGGCTCAATCTGCTGCCCCTCCACAGTAACCTCCTGGACTATTGTCACCTCCTCTTCCTCCTCGTCATCCTGTTCAGTTACAGGCTCAACCTCTGGTGGAGGATACATTTCATGGTTATTAGGGAATGAAAGATAGCCCAATTTGTCTTCTGTGAATATCCCTTCGGTTGCACCCGGTCGTAATTCAGATATTATGGAGTCATGGGGACTAATAACAGTGCTGGACTGGATATTAGCTGCTATAAGAGTGTCAGTGAATTTGAAGTTTCTTTGCTTAAATTTATTAGTACCTTTATGAATAAATTCCATGGAAGTTGTTCCTGTCACTTCATCATCAGCACGTGTTTCTTCAGTGGTAATTTGACCCATCACCTTTTCTGTGTACAGTGTATGTGCATGTTCATGTCGTTGGAAAGGACATTATTTAGTGGCGTGTTTGTGTCTTACTTATTATCTTAACATCATCACTGCAAACATTGTCGTATCGGCCGACTATCTCTTTGTGTACAGATGAAACTGTTTTATCACCGTAAGTACATCTGAGCAACATCCAAAGCTTCCAGGAAGGCCATGATATAAATCGTGCTGCCAACAGACAAAAAGAAAAGTTAACATTTAATGCTGGATGTCTTGTTTATATACAGACCCGAAAGGAGCAGCACGAATGTGATTATCGCATACAAGCAGCTCAACTCAACAAGGGCAACGCAACAGCAGCTTAACAACACTATATTATATTGACAATTAATGTTCAAGTTTTGATTCACTACTTTATTCCTCACTTTCTTTATTCCACCATTCAATGTCTGTATGGCAAAGAAATAAAATATCAAGCTAAAAAATTAATATGCTTTAACTATTGTATGGGTTGATGACTTAACCTGTTTCGGTCTCAGCAGTCCCGTCATCGCAGATATGATTGACTATAGCACCTGTACACCACCTATACACAAGCAATATTATTAGATTAAACCCAAAGCTGTTGGATCAGGTTTCCCCCTTACCTCCTCCTTCTTCCTGGCAATGAACCTGTGGCAACAGTACTTCACTTATGTATCTAATCCACTAAACCCAACCCCTAAACTCAATTATACTTGGCAAAATATGGACTTCCTTTGAGGGACTCTAGACACTACCCTATGTACATGTATAGAAAGGCTGACTACCATTTGTACTGTACACCACAATTCTACTGTGCTAGGGAAATTGTGGTGCTAATAAACTGAGTAGTTGGTCTTCTGTGTAAAATGTACAAGTGTTAACAAGGGGTACCTTCTCTTGAATTCCTTCCATAGGCAGTGTCTTCTCCACTGGTCTCAGTATACCTTTATAAACAACCAAACATGATGAATACTCTGATATTGGCAAGTAATTATTCACATTTCTGTCAGTCTTTTTTCGAGGTCTTCTGGTCTAGAATCACGATTGCTCACAACGATGCTCAGTATGATTTGGGGAGGTACTTTCAAAGTTATTAAAAAAAAATTATAGTAAAAAGTTATGAAGTTACTTAAGCTAAATCAATTTAATTTATCATGTGCAATTTAATTTATCATGTGCTATTATACATGTACAGTGCATGCATGTATGTATGCTACGTACCAGTGAATTAATTCTAATTTGTGTACTGGTGAGTTAATTGATTTGTGGGAGAGTATGTGCATGTACAGTATGAGGTGTAGACTGTTAATGATTATGAGCATATCCAGGTACTATGTAGCTACAGTACACGTATGTACTAGAGGGGTTTAATGTTGTGGTTGAGTTATAGAGTACCTTTGATTTAACCAGGTATACTTCGATCATTGCTATACTGATGATGTCTGAACTTCACGCTTGGAACTTTAGCAGTGTGAATCAGTTTCATATGTGTTGTTGAGATTGTATTTTCATGCAATAATTATAGTTATTAATGCTATTATATTGTTGATTACAATTTTAGTGTCCTTATCCATGAGTTCATTTGTAATTTATAATAATAATTGTTCTTTAATTAATTAATTCATTTAACCTTGAAAACTTATAAGAGATAGTTGATACATTGAGTAATTCAAGGTGGGCAGTACAGCATGAGGAAAATGGGTATGGCTAAATAGTTTCAATGTTTATTTTTACATCTTGTGTGTATCTACTGTTTACCTTACAAATATAGGTACAATTAAGTAAACAGTGAATAGCTGGTTATGTGTTACTATAACTGCATGGTTATCTGCAATTTGATAAAATCAAGCTCATAAAAAAAATACATGTATAATATGAATGGTTCTATGGTTGCCTATAATAAAATGAGAAGCTTTATGGTTTTTGATTTGTATATTATGTTATCATTTCCCGCTATACTGCCACCTTAAATTGTGTAGTAATAATTGTGTTCTTCATGCTAAGCTATACTTGTCTTGGATTTTCTTCAATTAGTTGTCGGTAGGAAGGGGCGTGGTACCTGACACCACACTGGTGGTTAGCTGTCGCTGTATGCTTGGATTATGTTGTGTAGTTTATGTGTTATTTAGGGATCTGTAACCACTCAGACTACCCAGGGGAAAAACCTGACTATAGACAGGAAAAAAAACCCATAGCCAGTGGCTCACAGCGTCAAATACCACACCCTTTTAATCTCTTGGCTCAGCACTCTATTGGAAAATAATAGAACAGAATTAATGGGCAATTCATAGTGGCACATATATGCTGTACATTGCAAATAAAACTTTGTTTCGTAAATAACTGTGCACTAATAATTTAATTTAATTGTACATATACGACTGTAATTACTGTATGTAATCGAAAGCAAGTGAACATTAAACAAAAGGCTTACTTAACATATAGCTGATGAACGTGCTGGAAGAAACTGTAATTGTTCTTTTTGCTCAGTAATGTCTCATAGTTATCGAGGTATCGTAACAACTAACTATAATAGTGTTACAATCATTATTTGTGGACTATCTATGGTTGTCCGGCTAGTTTTCAAAAAATGAAAAAAATTTGCACAGTATGTGTACACTGTCCATTTCTTACATGTACTACACAACATAACGAAACATAATTTTTTTGCAAATGTACTGCATTATTGGTCTGGTACCCACCCCTTAGCAACAAGGAAGGGTCTGGTGAAAGCTGTACATTGAAACTGTCCCAAAGTGAATAGATTATAATTTGTCACACGATCCAACCAATTGGGTTTGAGAATGATCGACGGCCGAGGAACAAAATGGAGGTAAGTAGATTCGTGAACCTGATATGCTATTTTAGCAAGTTTTCACACAGTTGCTAAGCAGTATTTATCGTCTGATTTATGGTTTATCAAAAGTAGCAAACAAAAATCAGGCTAAGTAGCGTTTATACCATGCAGCTATTTATGGATCACGTGATCTCTAAATGCACAATTGCCCACGTAATTACATGTTAACTAGCATTTCAATGATTCCATTGGGACGAATTGAGCGTACAGCTTTCACCAGACCCTTCCTCGTTGCAAAGGGAGGGGTACCAGACTAGTAAATAATAGAATGCGATTCATTTATATACCTTTATATTGATCTCACTCGATGTTTGTTTGGTTAGGGTAATATGTTGGGTTGAGTATTTTTTTTTGTAATGTTTTGAACTTGTATACCACCTTTCAACTCAAGTAGATCAATATAATATGGCCATAAATGTACATGCTTACTTGTAAATTTTGTAATAAATTACTAAAAGCCTTTGTACTGTACATTGGTACTACAGCGAATACGTTGTATACATCTACAGGAACTATTATTGGTGTAATGTATATTGAAAGTTCTGAAGCTAAAACTAAAACTGCGATTTCACTTATTAAAAAGAGTTCTTAAACAACATCAATCTACATGTATAATAATATAACCAATATAATATATGTAATAGATATATAATTATATATAATAAATAAAAATAAAAGAAGCCATTTTACTTTAGAAAATTTTGTTCCTATACCACAATGTTAGAATTATAAGGATTAAAAGTTGTTTGAACAGGCTTAGACTCTGTGAAGTAATTCATATCAGGTGCTTTTCTAGATGGCTTCATAACTACAAGCTCGTTCAAAGTATTGTCTGTACTTGGTCTATTAGTAACTACTATTAAACCACCATCAACATCACTTGTACACGTACACTCCTCAATACTTCTGGGATACACTTTTTTGTTACTACAATTACTGATACTTGATGATGTACTCTCTGAGCAAACAGTATTTGTAATATCATTCAATGGCTGCACTTGTGTCATCCTACAACATAAAGGAATTTGCCAGGGCTATACTTAATCATTCTTTTTTTTTTTTTCAAAATGGGGTAGCTTTTACTAACCTATAGTTGGTGTTGGGAGAACACAGTTCACATTTGATGGTTTGTACAGTTGTAGTCTTCTCCCTTTGAAACTATATAATATGTAATGAAAATTGTACACCATAAGCAACAAGCTACATGTAAATACTTGGCAAGAGAAGCTCTAACCTTGATCCCAGTCAAGAAGACTAAGCTTAGGGGAGGGAAAATTTTCAAATATTCCTACTAGTCATGTGATTTGTATAATCATAATAATATTCATAGTTATTTTGATACCCATTGTATGCTATGACTTAATGAGATCTAGACCTATAGCATCATCCATTGATTTATGTAGCCAGCAACTTGTGTATTTTAAACTACATTGATTGTATATGCATGATCGCTTAAATTTTTCCCTTGTACAAAATATCATGGCCGGGGCTGCTGAGAGGTAAAATGGCGGGGCCTTGGGCAACATTAAAACTTAAGGAAAAACTTTTTTGTAACATTGGATATGAATAATATTGGGATCTTTACAGTTTACGAATGGTTAAACATGAATGTCCTTCAAAACAGCTTTACAGAACTTGCTTTTGCAACCAATTAAGGAAGGTCGATAGAGGCAAGATATAAAGTTTCAGTTACAAAGCGAACAAGTTTTACGAGGTGTCAACTCGATAAAGATGGATCACCAAACGTGATCGTTACAAAAACTGTCGAAAAGGTGAGCTCACCATTCGCTTCAGCTATTACAGAATCTCTTACACTGTAGCTTATTTGAAGAGCATTTCCTACTCTATCCACTGGTATAAATCACATTACTTGCCTACATGTACAGCTGTAGTATTCCACAAAATTAAAAATCATGAATTGCTGGAAATGGCCAAGTCATGAAAAATTCGTTTCACGAAATGTTTGCGCTGTACGGTATTCCAGCATTAATTTTATTCAAATTAACCTATCCAACATGTATCCAACCAATGCACTGTCCTACTTGTATTTTTTTCCTTGTTTAAGTTTTATCAATTATAGTTACATTATGAATGTTACTATTATAAAATGCCATAGCTAATGTAAACTTAATGAGCTATTTTAATTATGTTTGTTAATTTTTGTAGCAAAACTACAGGTGGAAATGTCCCAGTAGGTGTATGTATGACTATATACATTCAGCTACTTGTATTCTGATGTACCTATAACATACTCATACTACTTATGATGAGGGTGAGTTACTGAGATATAGTTTTTTTACAAATAGAAACCATTGAAGACTGCTGTAGTTAAAGTGACGTTTCTTTGTTATTAATAATAATTATGATGCAATATTAAGGATTTACTCATTGCAAATATGACTAAAATTAATTGTGTCTATACCTACTGCCCCCACACTAGTAATTATTACGCAGCCTCAATGTGAATGAATACTAGTAAACAAATTTCCAACTCAAAACGAATGGACTTAGTTTTTATTAATAAGCAAAATAATTGATGATAATCAATACAAAAATCAAGACCATAATAATGTATATTGCAGCATGGTAATTAGGGTTATACATGTACACTTTTAGGTAGCGTTAACTATGCTTATAGTTAATGTTCAGCTAGTTAAATACAGTATACTATAGTCCAATAAAGTAACACAAACAGCTTTTTTTTTCTATTAGCACCAGTATTGCTTTAAAATGTTCATCGGTTAGGTAATATCCAAAGGCTGTTCTTGCCACTTTCCTTTATGAACACATGCTGAGCAGTTTCATCTTTATCATATTTTTCACATGTCTTGTCTAAAAAAAAAGAAAGGAATTGGGGAGGGGAAGGAGGAGGAGAGAGGGTGGGAGAAAGGGGATGGGGGGGAGGAAAGAAGGGAGTGAGGCTAATATTGCAATACCGTATTTTGTCACATGACATTGCATATGCTTTTAATACCAGCTAAAGTCCATTTGTGTTCACTTGACACTTATAAAACTTACAAACCAAAATTGAACTCTTATAAGTAGGCTGTTCTGTTGATAGTACTATAATAACCATAACATTTTTTTATGATAACTATATGTGTCGCCCACAAACAGTTAAGGTGCAAAGTGAATGTGAATGGACTTTAGTATTATATTTTTGTACATTATAAAAAAAATCTCTGCCATTGTTATAGCTGTTGGGTACATAGTTTATGATTTTAAAATCTGTTTCAGGTATCAACACGTACTATTCCAATATAAACAATGTTATATTGTGAAATAGGCTTTCTAGTTTCGGAAATTAAAATGATTGCAAATTTTAGTGCAAATACTGTCACAATAATTTGCTTTCATTGAGTAAATACAGCTAAAAGAAGGCATTGGGAAGTATAACCAGTTAGAATGTCTCTGCCAAATTTCAGCACAATAGCTGCTTGTATTAAGACAGAAATAAAGCTGTACAAAAAGGTGGAATTCACCACACATTTTGAAACATTGAATTTTTTTTTCGCTTAAATGGAGAGTAAAAATCTTCGCACTTTGTAGCTCTATAATATCTCAATAAGTAATAATTGTTTGATAAAAAATTTTCATAGCAGTGCTTAGATTTATACATACATATAATTTATTTTAGAGAAAAAAATTTCATGTCAATCACCCTTAACTTAATATAATGATTTGTAAATGTGTTTATACATGTATGTGTTTATTGTGTATAATCTTGTATACTAATAATATACCTATTTGTATCCAAGCATTGGTCCCCATCACTATATGATCCATGTATTCACCACATGAATTGTGTACTTTCTTCACGCTCGTCATGTAATCAAGTACTTTATCATCATTTCCAATAGGAATCAGCAGATCAAAGCCATCTTCATTAGCAACTAAAGGATGAAAAGGCTATATGATGGGGATGAGTTATTCAGAAGGATTTATCGTTACCTTTGGACTTGGAGTAGATCGAACCTTTGGACTTAGAGTAGATCAGACGGGGTGTGGAACGATCATAGATAGATACAATATCATTAGTATCTTCCAGAGAACGCATCATGGGATTATGATGATACACTTGGTAATGGGTTGGTTGCTGCTTTCGTATTTTATTGTATGGAGCTGAGTAGCTGCTGTAACAAGGAGCAGTGCTATTGCTCATTGAGTCGGTACCAATATTTTCAGCTGCTATTCTCTGTATAAACAAATCTTCTGGTTCATCCATAGTTGTTTCAAAGCATTGTTCTGGAACGTCGCTGCAATTGAACAGTTGTACTTGTTCATGTGTATGATGACTTTCTTGTGAGCTTTCAATCAGCGTGTCTTCAAGATCGATTCGATGATAATCACCTCCATTTTTATTGTTGATGGTAACTTCCTCTGGTTGTGGCGTGTCCAATTCTTCACAAGACAACAATATCAGCTTATCGTCATCCGGATTATTGTCGTCTTCGCCATTTGCTGTGTGGCTGTATTCACTGCTGCCGTAGGATCCATCACTGATGGCGGTTGATTGAACAATGAGGCAGCTGGAAGGATCAGATTTATCTGAAACTGCAAAGGTATACAAATTCATCACATACACTGTATAGTGTAAACTATTATAGCTGCTTCTTATTACTTTTATTGTAACATGATCAATTGTTGTACATGTATGTAACGGTATGTACTACTTTCATGTTACATGTACTACTGATGCAGTTTTTTGCATTAAACAGCTTAACATTAGGTTAATTATGTTTAAATCAAATTAATAATACAACACCAGTGCATTGCTGTGTGAGTGCATTGCTGTGTGAGTGCATGGCTTCACACTCATTTTACACGACTGGAATAGACTGAGATTCTTTTCCAACGTCAATGTTACTCCCCATGAGTGCCATATTATAAATCTGGCTTTATACTATGTCTACCTTGGTGTATTGTTGTGATACTCAGAGTGTGGTATGGGATGGGTGGTACGCCATTACTGAAGTCAGCTCCATTTCCTATATGTACACAAAAAATAGTTAAAGATTGGAGACAGCATAGATAATAGATCGTTACATTATAATAGATCCTTACATTACAAGCATTGCTATATTTAATCGTGTTTGATATATTGACATCCATTACGGAATAAATTCAGTTATTAACCTGTAGAGTCTCCATCTGATGTGTCTAGTACTGAGTGCAGCTCACGAGTACTGCTGATCTGTGTTTCAGGAGTTGATGTGTTGCTTTGATTCTCATCTAGTGGAAATGTCAAAGGTAACATAATATTATACTCCTGGAATATATGTGGTTAAAATTGTTACTGAAATTATTTGTGTTTTATAACTGTGGTATTAAGTATAATTACGTGGAATAGTTAAATCAGTAAAATTAACTCATATTATAGTCTGTGTATCTGAATAAGCTTTGAAATGACGGACATAATCCGGAAATAAGGATTTTTTTATTAAATCAATTCATTATATTATTGCAGGCAGGTATATACAAAAACTTTGGAACTTGTAGTTTTTAAAATTTCCTAATTAAGGTACTCTTTTGATTGTCTCTTTTTTTATATCCATAATACTGTAACTGTTAGTGTGGGTTCACAGTAGGACAGTAGTGGAATCGTAATGTTCTGTTGACACTATTGAATATCTTAGTCTTTCCCAACATTAAATGGGTGTTGGAAGATCAAGTTGCTTATACTTTTTATGTGAACGCTCGACCACTAGCATTGTATTGTAAACCCACTTGTATATGAATGCTCATGATTATAAAGTATGTTTAATGTACTCATACGGTTTATTTATTAACAAATACTTAATAATGGAGAAAAGTTGTAGTATGCAGTACCTGTGTCTGAGTTTGCCTGTTCATTATGCTCATTGTCACTATCCTGTTGGCTTTGGTCCTTGTCCTGTTTGTCCTCTGCCTCCCCACTGTCTAGCAGATAATCACCAAGTATTATACCTGGTTTAGGCTGTATTGTGGATGCTTCATCCACCTCAGCAACATTTTCAGCAATGTCTAGCATCAGGAGCCCATTTTTTTTTGTTATGGGCTCCTGCTAGCATAGATTGTTGGTTTATCCTGAGAAAGAAAATATGATTTAAGTATCATAGTATTACGAAAAAAGAAGTTAACGAACATCTTTTCTTTCTGTCTATTATTTTTCTGCTGATTTAACCGCTAATGCTTTCTTATTCTATGAATTCTATAATAGTCATGTGATGCTATATAAAAATAATATTGAAAACCTCATAATAATAATTGCCACACCCTCGAATTGGTTTTAGTTGGAATAGTGTACTCAATTATCTATTAGGCCAAGTGAAACAGCTAGGACAAATGAAAGGTTAAACAGCATTTATTGGATTACCTGCATTACAGTGAGGTTGCTCGCATTATTAACTATGTTGTATCTGGTGAATTATTAGTAATAATAATTGTTATATTGATGTGCTCATATGAAGTCATGGGTGGCTGTAATTCCCTCAGTTATCAGTCTCATCAAAGCAATAACAAGCCAATATTTACCTTTTTTTTAGCACTAAATTCTTATTCTTGATAATAAAGATTATTGGTACTTTTTGGAATGTAGTAATATATTCTTCAGCACATGATACAGCTCTTTAAACTGGTTTGTAACTGATAAAAGAAGTATACGAGTCGTCTTTTTGAGTTTAAACAAGCTGGGTAAGGAGGCTCATTGCATTGGGGTGGGCCCTGCATCAGCTGGCTTATTAGTCTAATGGTATATCTAATTTAACATGTCCTGTAGGAAATTTGGAATGCATCATTTTATGCAGCAAGTCCTGAGGAATTGAATGGTGTATGGTACTTCTTGTTAGCCTGGAAGTTGTGCCGTCCATTTCAAGGTTTTGAAAATTGAGTAATGATCCTATGTATTATAGTGTTGCTTATTAAACTGCTACCGCTTTCCATTGGTAGTGAAACCATTGGCAATGCCATTCTGAGTGTCTTAGAACCCAAGTTAGAACCATAAGGTGGCTGTAGTGCGACCATTTATGAGTGCTGTGAATTCTATAATTCAGTTTCTATCTTACTATTGTAAGAGTGATTGCCTATATTATGACTAGCTGCAATTGACTCGACCATGCTTTCTATTCCGTTTGTATTATATTATAATATAGCCGTAACTTAACACTTTGGGAGTTGTACTTTCATCTAACATATTAGAGAGTTGTCCTTCATCTAACTTAGTTAAAGAATGGCTGGAAGAAACTAGCAAATTCATACATACCGGTATATAACAATAGTAAATAAGACCTGTGTGTATAAACAAAAACATTATAATTATTAATAACCGATAATGAATATATTATATATTAACCTGAATTATGAGTATACTTAAACCATATGAATACATTTAATGCTTAGAGCCGTTTATATGAGCTATTTCCTCATATGCTTGTACAGAGTGACTGTAGCATAATAGGCTAATTGTTAATAATTCGTCTATAATGATTACTAGGATAGTATAATTCTTTTTATTTTACCAGTCAATAATAGTTTTTTCTATAAATATAATTCAACAATAATCTCAAGGAAAACAATATTAATGGTAATAAAAATGAAATTAATAGTCAATGATAATTGATTATAACAATACATACCGACGTTTTGGCCAACTTTAATCAGTTGCCTTTTTTCAGGGTATAAGGCAGAAACAGACAAGAACATACAATTTATACTCATGCATAAACATGTCAGTGTCGATGTCTAATTAGGATTCTGTGTGGGAAGGGGTGGGGCTGGGTTGGGTGTGGCTTTTAACAGCTGACGTTCTTCTGGCTGTGGATGTACCAGGACTCCAAGATAGAACGTTAATACCAAACCTAGTGATTGTTTAAGATCATAGTATATCATCCCAGTTTATCCGGTGATGGTTCAGTCCAAGAGAGGGCACTAGAAGCGGTGTCCCCAGTCACTAGCTCTCTTGTGTTCTTGTGGTGGTTGTTAAAGCTTGCATTTGGTTTGTCCAACTTATGACTTGGGGCAGTCAGGGAATCCTATAGATCACATCAGATAGTTCAAAGAGTGGTAGGGGATCCTTCGGATGTGAAAGGATCTACCTGATGGAGTTAGTGGGTGTAAAGATAGTCTTTCTACGTAGATTGACATACAGAATCCTTTAGAAAGAATCAGACAAATCATGTACATGTATATATGGAAGAGACGATGTAGCTCATGGCTCAGGTTACTGGTCCTCAGACATCTGAGTTGGTCTTTGCCAGTTACGAAATCTTTTGATCATGCGTTTTGGATAACCATTTCTTAGTAAGGTATTCATTATAATACTTTCTTCCGTTGCTCAATTTATATGTATGGTAGATGAGGACTACCGTTCATCTCTTCTTAGCAGTGTGGAAACCACTGCTGTTTTGTGGCACAATGAATGGTTAGACGTGTAGTAATTCAGGTACTGGTTGGTGTGGTTTCTTCGTTTTAATTTCACTAACACCCACACAAAGGAGCCATACAGGGCTCACCATCATATTGAGTTTTGTTGCTAAATGTTGTTTTTCTTTCCATTTCGTTGTTTTGTATTGCTACAAGTACATGTATAAGACTTTAAAACTGCCAATTATACTGTGATTGTGGTACAATTCCATTTATCGTTTGTCAAATAAATGCATTTTAGTGCCCCACAGCAATATATTCAATGCTGCCTTTTTTTTCTTAGCCTAGTGTATTGTTAAATACGAAATCTAAAACTTATTGTATTGAAATGTCACAAACAGTGCATATACAAAAAAAAACTGAAATACCATACATCTGGAAACTTGCCTTCTCATAATAGTGAATATATGCGGTAATGATTTTAAAATTGTGTCTATTGTTGTCCTTCAAATTAAATTTGTTAATTATACTGTAGTCATAGCTCTTGTTATCATTATATAGAGGGACGCAGCACCCTTTTATGCTATTATTATATGTCCCTTATCAATACCTTTAATAATACGTGAACCCCTCTATCCTTAGCAATAAGGTGTAAATTTAGACTGCCATGTAGGGGTGCTATTTCATGCCATCAGTGTGTGTCAAAGCTTTGCCCATTATGAATAATTAATTGCTAAGTAGCACCCCTATTTCATAAAATTTTAGGCAGAGTATTAACACTGACTCTAATTATGAATGATGTGTACTAAGTTAAACTAAATTGGTCATATGCACGCATACCCACTTTATGCACTAAACATACATATAGCATACATGTCTTACAATAGTGGTGACTTACTTCAAATGTTCTGTATGGCTGCTATATAGCAAATACACCAATATACCATAGGTCTATAGATGTATCAAACCTGCATGTACATCTATGAGAAGAACACAGAGTTCTCAAGCAGCCTAGAACTAAAAATATATGGTCACTAATGTATGATCTATATTGTTTAGATTATACTATGGCAGGGCTGTATGATGAGATTTGTCAAACCCTCAGCATCAGTTTGAGTATTTTTGGTAGCATTTTAATCCTTAGCTTCACCTCAGGCTAATATGCAATCATGCATGCAGGAACACCCATGCATATCTCAGGGAACCCATACAGCTTTGCCTTCCATACTCTAATATTATGTAAACTGTGATGTGTGTGGGTATAGTAGGGTTATCTATCCACTGCTGTTGTATTATTTGATACTGATCTATATTTACATGTGTTACTATTTTGATAATATCCATTCTGCCATATATAGTAAGGTATTGAATATTTGTGATGAAAACATGGCTACCAAATCATCTATTGATGCTCTTACTAAACTGGAAGAACAGCTCACCTGTCCAATATGTCTGGAGGGTTTTGTTGACCCCAAGTTTCTTCCTTGTTTCCACTCCTTCTGTCTTCGGTGTCTCCAACGAGTACCAATAGAGCTAGTAAAGGGTAGCCATTATCTGCCTTGCCCTACCTGTCGATCATCCTACCCTGTTCCTGATAAAGGACTAGCTACACTACCTTCATCTTTTGTTATCAACAACCTCACTGAGGTACATAGTTTAATGAAGAAGGTATCTGGTGACCAACACACTGTCTCCTGTGATAACTGTGACAAAACCAATGCTAATCGCTACTGTAAACAGTGTGCCAAGTTCTTCTGTCCCGATTGCCTTCATCACCATGACAGCTGGAGACCAAACGCAGGCCACGAAACCATCACCCTTGGAGAAGTAGCCAATACAGCTCATCAATTACTTCGCACTCGACCAGAGGACATTACCAACTGTACCGATCACAACAAACCACAGGAGATATTCTGTGAAACATGTCAAGAACTGGTCTGTCATCTGTGTACAGTTAAGAAACACAAGGATCATGAGTATGATGTTGTCTGTGATCTGTATGAGAGATATCGTGATGCCATAAACCAATCCAGCCTTCAGCCATTGAACCAGGAATTCAACCAATTAACACAAGCCAAGACACCCCTCATTAACGAGATAGATAAAATCAACGAACAGGCTGACACAACCAATGAAGAAATTGATCACATGATTACACGAATCAAGGAACGTCTTGATGAAACTGGTAGACAAATGAAAGATACCATTAAGAGAGCACAGAAAGTGAAGGTTGGTGTATTAGAACATCAGCTGAAGGAATTAGACACCACAATAGATAAGGTAAGGGAATTCAGGGACCACGTGGAGCAATCAATGGAGGTAGGCACTCCTCATCAACTAGTTAGGAGTAAGGCACGGCTATTGAAGCACTCGGCAGATGTTATTGGTACAACAGGAGAGAAGAAGTTTCCACCACTGGAACAAGCAGACATTAAATTAGTGAAGAATGTGGAAATCAACAACACTCACTGCAACATAGGAGAGATCACATTCACATCATCATCAAGCAAGGTTCAACTGGTGAGCAAGAATACTACCTTACTGTTTAAAAAGTCCACGATTATCGTTTCCTTGTTGCCTCCTGATGGTTCTCCTGCTCTTGTTCCTTCCTCTCTCATCAAGTGCCATTTGACTCCGCCTGGTAATCAGCATGACTGCATGCCAACCTATATTGATAGTACAGTGAAGGAGTCCACACAGTCAGGACATTACGACATTGTCTTTACTCCTGTTACCAGGGGTCATCATCAGCTACACATTACAATACATAATAAAGAGGTAGCAGGTAGTCCAGTGGGTGTGGTTGTTACTGTACCTCCTGAGATGATGACTAAGCCAATTAAGACAATTGCTGGACTCAAGGAACCCAGGGGAATAGCTGTGAGTGATGACGGACTAGTGGTAGTCAGTGAGGGTGGGCGTCACTGTATTACCATATTAGACCAGGAAGGGAATAAGGTTAGATCATTAGGTTCCAGAGGGAGTGGGTTGGGTCAGTTGGAAAATCCACGTGGAGTAGCTATATCTTTAAACAGAACAATACTGGTAGCTGATTTGGACAATCATCGTATTCAAGAGTTCACAATGGAAGGAGAATTTGTATCTTGTGTTGGCAGTAAAGGTAGTGGTCCTATTCAGTTTAACGGTCCATATGGTATAGAAGTCAACAAGACAACAGGAAAGGTGTTTGTGGTTGAGATGCGTAACCACAGGGTACAAGTTCTTAATCCTGATCTAACGTTCTCCCACATGTGGGGTAGTAAAGGCAGTAGAGATGGGCAGTTTAATTATCCTCGTGATGTGACTGTTGATTACCATGGATATATGTATCTTACTAATGATGGTAACTCCTGTATACAGAAGTTCACTGCCGAGGGTCAGTTCGTGTCATTAGTTAAGTGTATGAATATCAAAGGACTTAGTCAATCAGCCAAACCCTCTGGTATTACAGTTAACACTTCTAATAACCTCCTCTATATCAACAATACAAACGATGATAAATGCTGTGTGTTCACAACAGATCTTCAGTTCATCTGCTTCATAAGCAAATGTAACACTGCAAGCTTTCATAGTTTTCAAGGTGCATTTTATGAGACTGGCTCCGGTTATCTCTATGTTGCTATTCCCGGTGGTAATATAATTAATGTTTATTAATTAATTTTCTTGTTTATGTTTAACTAACACTATAGTATTTCAAGTTTATATTTTTAACTATGTAATAATAATTTATATTATTATTATTAATACAAAGAATATCCTGTTTTTTGCCACTATGGTCAACAAAGAATCATGTATTGTTTTTATCATAATAAAAAATAAACTTGAGAAAAAGGATTTTTTTTAAGAAAACGGTAGGAATGAGCCAACAAAAATAATGAAACAAACAGGGCTGGTTTGAGGGAGCAAGGAAGACGATCACATATCTAATATGCATGCCCATAGAATTTTTCGATTCATAATAATTACTTAACCTGTGATTTTTACTATATAGTAAGACATTTTTAGGCCATGCTGAAAGTAGTAGGACATTTTTTTCTAGGTATTTACTTGTGTCGGCGCCTTTTATGTTATGGCTTCTCTTGGTACAAGTCTATGTATTACACTGGAACCTGCTTAATCTGGTCACCCTTGGGTGACGTTAAAATGACCTGATTATGTATAGGTGGTGGCAGCACTACAGGTCTCCTCTGTAATGCATGCAGTCAGTAACACTAAAATATGCCCTTAATTTTACACACTTGTCAAGTTGAATTAATTAATGCATTATTTATTATTGTTGTTTAATAGCAATTAATTAACTGATAAAAATATTAATAGGTGTGGTTTCCTATTAATTTGCCATAGTTCAAGGTTTTGAGGTAATGGTGGACATAAATTAAGTTCAGTGTACTTTAAGTATTATTACACAGGGACGCATTAGACAAGGTAGTAGCTAATCCTTTTCTACGTGTCTTGATCAGAATACATGTAGGTAGGTGGCCTCGATCACTATCGGGCAACTGTTAGCACAGGTTCCACTGTAATAAGAATTAAATTAAAAAACGAGAATGAACATTAAATGATGTATTATAATATATAATATTATAATACATGTTATAATAATTATAGGTATAATTAATTTTTTTTTTAATGAAATGTTGCATTCATTAGTACTGTAAAAAATCTTAAGCACTAGCTTTATTTCAATTCAAAAATTTATACAATTGGTTTGACTTAATACCGTAAATCGAGAATTTTTCATTGTGGTTTTATTTTCGTTTATGCTTCAAACAACGGAAAATAAACTACATGAAAATTAAAAAAAATGAAGCTGAAAATTTCTCTATTTATTGGGGTACATGGATTTAGGCACATCCTACAGTCTATATGATAGTAAAGTTCACCCTTTCAGTGAATTCCAGCACTGACCAACTTTTAATGACGACTTTAGTGGCCTTCTGTGGTTAAAGGGTTAAATAATCACATTTGTGTGGGCATATTAGGGAAGTAATGATATTCTGAATTGCATAACTGTATATGGAAGAAAAATTATATGCATTTAATCGTGTTTACTTTACTACAGAAAAAATAATCATATTCACTGAATTTTTATTATATTCATTGGAGTAGGGGGGCCTTCGTTGGCTTCCATCAGCAAAGGTCAAATAACACAATTAATATAGAGCTACTATTATTTTTCACATATAAGCCTTCATTTATATTGTTATGTACTACATGTCGCATGCAAACACTCTTAACTGTATACCTTGGTATGTTTGGTTTTCATCGTCATTAAATTGTGCATGAACAACTTGGTGTGTAGTATCTTGTGCATTATCACTAACATCAGTACCATGAACTGCACACTCCATTGTCACCTGACCACCTGCAGACAGATATTAAGTAGAAAGTTGTATGTAGTACTCAGTAGTAGTTCAAGCAGTGGCTGTGGAGTAACTACATGCATATATACAATTACACAT
Source organism: Chalinula nematifera (assembly GCA_036873525.1). Lineage (NCBI taxonomy): Eukaryota > Metazoa > Porifera > Demospongiae > Haplosclerida > Chalinidae > Chalinula > Chalinula nematifera. The sequence continues at coordinate 17,500 of JAYJLX010123853.1, forward strand.
ACCTAATACATGATAGACAATCTAAGATAATCTATCTACTGTGCTACATGTATAGGATCAGTGAGAATTTGTACGTAAATTTCAACTTCTGTTACGCAAAATATGCAATAGACTAGGATTCTATACCCTATTGTAAATTTGATCCAGTAAATTTCACACGCCACTAGCTATAGCAAGCTTATACATGTACATAATAGTCTTCATTCTTAGTGACTATACATGTGCTTGCTAAATTTACACAGAGCCATAAAAACCATAAGGCTTTTACCATGACTATTTTTGCAATATTATTTATTTTTGATAAACTTTTGATAACCATGGGATGCAATAACACATGCACTATTGTAAGAACCACAATCAAATTGCAGAATTTGAGGTTCATTACTTTACTAAGGTTCTAAAGCATTTATAAGTACTGTTTACTTCGGTTTCTCAATATGGCCTGTGGAATCCCTTGAGAACATAGAAACCTTACGCTTCACGCTCAGTTATACTGTTCCCTCGGGATTCTATAGGCACATAAAAACCTAGCTCATAGACAATATCTGTAACCTATATTTATTAACCTCCTATTCTGCAATTTGATTGCTCAATTCATGCTAGTCATGGTAGAATAAATACTTTATATATGCATGTAGTTATTATTTACCTTTAATGTAGTATACGTGTATCTGCCCATCATGATCGTTGTATGTTTCAGTTAGGACACCATTATCCTGTTGGCTATGTTCCCTTTCCTCCAAGTTTGCCTCATTAACAAATTGCTTGTGATCAGCTAGATAAAACGGTGCCCAACGTCCAAGTGATATTTTAAACTGTGTTGGTGTTCCATTTACCACACCAGTGTTCGGTCCAGAGTTCGGTTCAGATTGTGGGAGAACCCTATATATACGTAACAATATAATCTAAGCCAAAACAACGTTATAAACAAAGTAAACACACATTTGTCCTATTGTTTCTTGTGATTGATCTTAAGACTGTCTTAGGCTGATTCCATATCACGTGACCTTGGAGGGTGTGGTCGTGTTGTCTTTAATTTTCAATGTTATCCTAATGATCAGGTGCAGTGATATGTTTTACAAAAGCATATTAGCAGAAAAAAAATCATCAAGACCATTGAATTGTCTTAATCATTGAGACTATGGGTATCATTGCTAAGGCTGGTTCATAATATGACACTATGTTACACAAGACACTGGAATAGAAATTTATTCTAAAGTCTGCCATCTCATCTGTGGCATCATGCAAGATTACACTGAGATATTTGAAAATTTCCAGTGCATTTAACTTTGTAAACCCAATTGAGCATGTTTTACCATTATTGATGAATATCATGAGCTTGCTTGCTTGCTTGCTTGACTATAATACCACAAGAAAGCATCTCTGTCCGCCCACGGTTCTCTGTCACTGGATGTATATGACGGCCCCTATATACGTTCCCAATTTTACAACAGATTGGGCTTCATGCCAGTAAACAAGAAAAATGACTCATTCTGACACCATGTCATGGCTCAGATCATGTGTGCTGTTACATTCACTTAATTTGTTGCATTCATCAATACGATGTCACCAGCCATTCCACATCCAACCTGCGTTTATGGTATAGTTTTTGAGGCTGCATGCATGCATGGCCTCCCTCACTGACTTACTAGACTTTGGAATAAATATATAGCTCATTCCATGTTATTTTGTCTCTTTTCTTATTTTGTCTGAACTAATAATATGTATTAATTTTTTATAGTGGTGGTATAGCTCTATGAATCATCAATAACAATGTCAAAGTCAAGAAATAAAGCAAAATATCATAAAAATTAATGCAGAATAGACCGTAATTATAATAAAACAAACAAACAAATTAAAGCGCAGTATTAAATTGGTCTATACTAAAGTATGTTCACATTGAGTTGAAGATTTGCTCATTAGTATTCATTGGCAATTATTGCGCAACAATTTACCATTCGTAATGTATTAAGTACGGAAGTGCGT
>JAYJLX010123964.1:0-19479 GCA_036873525.1 Chalinula nematifera
GTATCTTGGCAACCAAGCGATCAATACCTGTCAAATCTGGTAGAATAGATGTCAGTGGTATGTAGATAATGCTGATTGCCTTAAGTAATTTTTTAGTAATTATCACTAAGTGCTATTTTGTCAAATCCGGTCACAATTAATCAAAAGTGACTTCGGCCACTTAGTTCACTGACCTATAAGCAAATTTTAATCTTTAATTAATCAAAAGTGACTTTGGCCACTTAGTCGCTGTCCTCTAATCTAGTTTTATACTTGTTTTCACTTTTTCAATATGCCAGTAGAATTTTGTATAATTATATATTATAATAATACCACGATTTTAGTAACCTTCTATTCTGCAATTTGGTTGGTCAATTCATACTGGTCATGGTAGAACATATGTACATATACTTATACAGTGCATGTATACTGCTAAAGTCTGCTCACGTTAACTTTGACCTCCCTTATGTATAAGAGTACCAAATGCGCAGGTATAGAAGTTTTTCTACTGCTGACATCTTTTAAAAAACACTCAATATCAATACATTGCTTACATGAGAAGAACGCCAAGGAGAAGACGAACATTTTTATTCTAAAATGAAAGCTGAACTACAGTCAGTAGTAAAGTGAGCCTCGTTTTCGTAAGGTCATACTTAACGTGAACAGACTTTAGTATGTGTACATGTATGTAATAACATATGTACACATATGTGTACATGTACTTATTTGTCCTGTGTAGTGGAATTCTAACAGGGAATTTTGTAAGTTTTTTACAAGTAGGCTGTCCTGTTGATATAGTTCTAATGCACTAGTTTCCCACAAGAAAAATATGGGAGTAGCAAGAACCACTGGAATTTAATTAGCTGGGCTAGGACATCTCGAATATAGTGCAGCTGTAGGAAAATAATTAGTGAGAGTGTTATGCTTATTTCCTACTGACCAATTTGTTCTGGGTTAAATCACCCTTTATGCTGCTGTATGCATTTCAATATTTTAACATGAAATATAGTCAAGGTGCCTAAAAATAATGAGTAAATTAAAATTTCCTGACTATACTGTATGTATGTAACATTAGAAATAGCAACAGACAGTGCCGGTTTTTTTTTTTTTTTGCTAAACGTGTGCATTGGCATATATAGTAAAACACATTTCTGTACTCTGTGAAACATATGTGTACATGCACATACAAACATGGTGCGATTATTAATTATTACTTATATAATTGCCATTGTGATTTTTTCTGTTTTAATTGATATAGAACAATCCAATTGTAATCACTTATTCATGTACATGTACATTATCCAATACTGTACTTTCATCATTTTCATATGCAAGCTAACCTAAAATCTGTTCATGTTGAGTTAAGGATTTGCTCATTAGATATTCATCTAAAATTAATTAATAACACCACCCATGCACTTCTATACTAGACTTAATATAATTATCATTGCACAATAGTTGCCAAAGAATATTAATGAGCAAATCCTCAACTCAATATGAACATACTTTAGTATACATCATCAGGTCATTACGTTGATAGTTGGTGAATCATTTTCATCACTTAGCAGTTCTGTATCCAAATCGTGGACACTTTCCTTTAATTACTCAGTGTTAATGTTGTTCTTAGACTACGCCACGCTCTGTTAATTAGGTATAGGAGTCTGGTGAGCCTCACCAATAGATAGTTTTGCACCAATCAAAATGGAGAATAACTTGACATATTCACTAATCAAAGCTCTATTTCATACATGCCTCGATTTTACCAATTGACTCCCAACAGTACTGTACAAGGCAACAGGATACTAAGCCCACTATAGTATAATGATACGGATAGGAGCTAGTAATTGTATTGTATTACCGTTGATTTCACTTGGCTTCGAATACCCGTTCCGGCCGCGGCGCGCGCTGATTTTGAGTAGGCGTGGTTTTGTGCACGTGAGTGAGTGTGGTTTCCTAGATCCTAAACGTTATCTATGATCCTACATAGGTTGCTGTAATAGAGTCGTGTTCGTATCATAGTCTCCACACTCTTCTCCTATAGCTTCTTTTCAGAGCCATTATTGTGCCGACCGAGATAGTGTCGATACAACTGTGTCTATGACAATCGGTGCCAATGGGAATGTTATTGATAATGATGTGGAGATTGTGATTGATGGTGGTTCCGATTCTGATGGTTCTCAAGGTAGCAGATTAAAGCATCATCGGTGGTGACTAACCCTCAATCAAATCGTGTTATCAATAAGGTATAGAACAGAACTATAATGCTATAGTTTTACTATGTGGGTGGGGTTTGGACTCTAACCACAATGTTATTGTATTGCTTTCAATTACAGGGCGTGGAGGTCTACAACTTACCTACTCTGTTAAAGTCAGGGGCGGATCCAGAACTTTGACATTGGGTGGGCCAAGTGAAGGCCTCCATAGTAATAACAAAATAGGGGGGTCTGGGGCCCCAGGACATTTTTAAAATTAAATAAGCCATTTCCTGAGGGTATTCAGTCCCAAAATCCAGCTGTAATATTGTTCACAGTTTACAGAGTTGTTTTGCTATCATTGGTTCCAACAACAAAGTACTTTGAAAATAATAGATGAAAAGTGACCTGGCCCTGCCAGGCCCACCCTTGGATCCGCCATTGGTTAAAGTTATTAGTCCCTTTACCAAGACAAGTTGAAAAACGGGAAGAGACATCAAAGTTTGATGACACAGCACTACTGAAACTGTCAACTAAGTTTGCAGAATTAATTAAAAACAATGACTTCTCCGTTGGTTTTATAAACCTGGACATGGGGCTGCCAAATTCAACTGTGAAGATCTCGCTATGATGTACGATAGTCACAAGGGAAAGAAGCAAATTCTTTTGTGGGTTAAGGTACAAAGTGGTCGTGGTGTTAAGAGACCTTTATCAGCCATTAATACTTATAATAGTACCGGTAGCAACTCTACTAAGAAAAAGTCTTCATCTAACCATCATTCTCACATTGAAAAGATGAGTGAAGTTCAAAGTATTATAGCAGAACTTGAGAAACAACATGGAGACAGTTTTACAAAGGAGCAGTTAACAGCTTGGGCCCACATGATTAACATGAAGAGGGACGATTCCTATGATGAACCACCTAAAAAGCCATTTTTCAAGACAAGCAAGAAGTTAAATGAGAAGGGAAATACTGATCAATTAGATAAGTGGCATACACTTTTGGAAAAAGGTGCCATCTCACATGCACAATTTCAAGAACTACAAGCCACAATTCTAAATGACATCAAGAAGTTTTAATTAATTTTGTTAAAAAAGGAGTTACACTGATAACACACATTTATTACGTACATTATATTTAACTTAGTTTTCATTTAGTTATATGTATCCACTATGTGATATCCACTTTTTGCAATTAAATGGGGTCTGATACAGTCTGAAGTAATTCATCGTGGTCTTTTAGGTAGTACTTCATAGCACTGAACACTTCTTCAACAGGATTTAAATCCGGAGGTAAGAATAACAATAGAATTCCCACATCGTCCAGTAAGCTTTTAATTTCTCCTACATGGTGGATGGCACAATTATCCAAAATAAGTATTCTAATTCTGTGCTCCCATAAACCCATTTCGTTGAAGGACTCAACACACCGTAGGCTCTGAAATATCCAAACCTGTTACTCTTTCAATTAGTGTACAGATTTCTCGTAGATAAACGCAAGGATTTTTTGCTACTAATGCTATTATTAGCAATTCGTGATGGTCATCTAGCTTCCGACACTCATCTCTTCACTGTGGATGTTTGGATTCAATTGACCCAGTGTATTGAAACCCCTATGAGCTGTTGATGGAGCAATTTGTAAGTGCATACCTATTTCCTTAACAGTCATTTCCATTCCCAAGCGCCTCCAAACAACCCTATGTCAGCTCTGTATGCCGTCTTCCTTGCTGGTTCTGCTGACATGATAGCCACTCCCTTTAAACACAAATATATAGCTAGTATAGTACCGCAGTATAATAGTAGTTGCTATAGTGTATTATCATAGATATTATATAGCGAGTTGGCCTGCTGAGCTTTTCCGGGACGCGGGCGGATACGGCGCGCGCGCTGATTTTAAGTGAAGTGAAATCTACAGTATATGCATGCATGTGCGTGTGTGATATAATAATGTAGATATTAAGTATTCAGCAACACAAATAAGTGCATGCTTTTCAGACTCTTACACAAGCCAACCCATGGAGAGTGCAAGTATATAATTTTTTTAAAATATAAAGTGTTTTTTTTTTTCAGACATGCCTTCTGGTCATTACAGGAAATTAGTTCTACCCAATGCACCATGGCAGGATCAAGTCAATGTTGATATCACTCAGTATATTACTACATTATAATACATGTATACCAGGATGGTTTGACACTAGCTTATTATTCATGCATTACAATTATTTACCACTTCTTTATTTTTTAAAAAAATTTCAGTTCAGAACCCAATATTCAAAAATTATGATACATTAATTTGAAAACAATAAATATGCATTAATGGTATCGTCATTGATGTTTGACGTATGCATGCAGTAATACACATTATACAATAAAAACTCGAATGAACAAATTATGTGCAATTATAGTTATAATTATAATAATTATTTAAGTAAAGAAAAGCTTCCTTGTATTGTGTCAGAATAATTATACTAATGTGATTGGCAGTACTGTACAATGCTTGTACTCCAAATTTTTTTAAAATCAGGATCTGTTGTGGGCATTGAAACAATTTTTGAAAGTAGCACCTGCTCCACACCATCAGAATTTAGAGCTGGTTTGCTTCCCTTGCCAGAAAATGTTGAAACTTTCAACTCTTCAACCCCAAATACTACCTTGCTCACCTCTTTTGCTATCTTATTCAGCCAAGTAGCCATAACTTTCTGTGATGGATATCCGTATTGTCTCAGTATCTTCCATAATCTTTCCCTGGGTGAACAGTTGATAAATGCTGAAATTTTGCATGGCATCGAAACTATTGGTGGTATGGATGGAATGGTCTCCAACTCAGACTCAGAGTAATAGCTAGAAGAGTAGCTTCAAGGCTCTAATGGGTGTTGCCATGGTGGGCCAAGCAGGTGTAGGCATGGAGATGTTGGGGATAGCAAGATGGTGTGTTGCTACGGTAGGATCAGGTGTAAGCATAGATGGAAATGGTACACTGGGAACAGAGAGAGGGGATGTCCCTATAGCTATGGTAGGCGTATTCGTGCTGGCTGTAAATGGTATGCTCGGGACAGAGAGAGTGGATGTTGTAACGTCAGCGAGGTGGGTGTTGTCAGAGTAGGATCAGGGGTATACATGGAGATGTTGGGGACAGCAAGATGGTGTGTTGCTACGGTAGGATCAGGTGTAAGCATAGATGGAAATGGTACACTGGGAACAGATGTCCCTATAGCTATGGTAGGCGTATTCCTGCTGGCTGTAAATGGTATGCTCGGGACAGAAAGTGGATGTTGTACTGGAACTTGAGTCAGCAAGAGTGGGTGTTGTCATAGTAGGAGCAGGGGTATGCGTGGAGATCTTGGGGACAGTGAGATTGCGTGTAGGACGCACCAGTGTAAATGGTATACTGGGAACAGAGACAGTGGATGTCCCTATGGTGGCTGTGGTAGGATCAGGTGTATGAAGGGATGTAAATGGTACGCTGGCTGAGAAAGTGGATGTCACAATGGAAGGTGTATGCAAGGGGGAGAAAGAATCATTGCTATCATCACTCGACATAAAATAAGGTGCCTTCATTAAAATGCTGCTGCGATAGCTTTAACAAGGCTATCATGAAAGTCCTTTAACATTTCTAAAATTAGGTTTAAAAAGATAAAACCAACAATAATACATAAAAGTTACCTATTCTAAAAAGTTAAAACATTCACACCCCAATAAGCACAAATGTAGTGATGGGCGATACCACTTACTGTAATGAAATTTGTGAATTTCTAATTAACTGATACATCACTCCGATAAACGAGCATGGTCTTTGGTTAGTCTTGTCCCAGACTCCCACGTATCTAATGAGCTATAGGGAGTCTGGCTGATTTTCTTGGCCCAGGAAGAGAAATCGTGACGCAAACTTTGATTACATATGTTTCACAACTAATAGCCCACAAACCCATCCTAATTTGCTTACAGTGAAACGGCAACTTGCTGGGCTTTGCAGTCATCAGAGTGTGATCAATGTTTTTTATGTGATTGGTCAGTAAAATTTCTTACCGAGGGCCAAAAAAAATCGAATTAGTGTGCCAGATTCTCTTTGACTCATTAGATGCGTGGGAATCCGGGGACAAAACTATCTTTAATATCAATACCATTCATGAATGTTGTAGTTAGTTTAGTATCAAAAAAAATATTGAAGTATTGCACATCACTACCTGACTAACACAAGTTTTAGAGATACATTCGCTATAAAGCTCTTCAAACTTCTAAAGTCAGGTTTCACATATGAGTAGTTGCTAACTGAGCGCCCTCCCCCCCACCCCAAAAAAAAACTAAAAAACTGCAAGCTCTCAAGACAACTATCATGAAAGTTGTTACACAAACACAATGCTACTTTTGTGATTTCTAATTCTGTGCTTTCAACGAAGAAATTCAAAACAAAAAAAAAACAAACAAACAAAAGATAAACCCAAACCAAACTCATGACGATATTGACCAGCCCACAGTATTATATATAATTCAACATGAAAATCAGCAGCCAAAAAAACACAATACCGACATAATAATTATATTATAGCAATCTAATTGCGGTCTAATCAACTATGTTATAGTACAAACAAAAAAAAGGCCTCACCTTTAGCTAATGATCGGCCTCGACCACTGCTGCCATTGCTGCTCTTCCTCCTCCTCTTCTTTCTTCTCCTGGTGGTGGTAGCAAGAGACGATTCAACATCGGACTCTTGCTGGACAGCCCTCAACCCGCCCTCTTGATGGGACTCTATCTGACGAGAGTCGTGAGATTCCATCTCTCTCTCTCAGCTTCAGTTCTTCTGTATCGCCTGGGTAATTGAGTCCTTGAATTTTTCTCTGTTGAGAGATAAAATGTTCTTACAACACACTCGGTACAACGGTCCACTGCGGCTTATAACAACAAATTTGCCTGGACTCATGCAAAAAAAATAGGCTCGAATGGGCTGTGACTGTGGTTTATATGTGATCGTTTCTTACACATACGTAGGTGTGTTGATGAGTTGTTTGATAGCGTTGTTTACATAATAATAATAATTAAATTGGGGCCGGCGAGCCTGAGCGAGCCCCCTGGACCACTCACTAAAGTACGTACGCTCATGAGGCTCATTAGTATTCATTGGCAATTTTATTATTGCGTAATAATTATAATTTACCAGCTTCATGTGCATGCATATAATTAATTATGCATAATGTATTGAGTACGGAAATGCGTGGGCTGCAATTTTAGATGAATATCTAATGAGCAAATCCGCAACTCAATGTGAATAAACTTTAGACGTGATGTAGTCGAATTTTGCTTGCTAGCTTGCTTGACATATTTCTGTGCTGTGTCTTTCATAATGTTATGTGTTGCAAAGAAAAATCATGTAAGAACATGTGTACGTGTCATGCACCCTAATAGCAGCAAAGTCAACAGTTACACAATGGCTACGTTATCCATCAGCTGTTGATTATTATAATCATGTACTTTTCAAACAAAAATTTTAGTTAAAACATGATATTTGACATAAGGTAGAAACAAGTAACTTTTTACGCCCACACACTAGAAAAATTTGCAAGGCCATGAAAATGTTCCGCAATCAGATTTCATTTGTGTTGATCTGTGTGCTGCAGTAAGGCACTCTGCAACCAGCAAGACCAGTAGCAGTCTGATGCAAATGAGGGCTTACTACAAGTGGTTAACTTGTGAATAAGATCTTATACATTTTTATTAATATACTATAAATCTATTTTGGTTTTTCGTTATATCTATACTGGTGATTGAGTGATAAACTGTTAACCATTCTTTAACTTGGTTGATCCTATATCATTTTGTTGTTTATTCAAAAAAAAAACAGTCATCTTGTAAGCTGTTCTGAAATGCCAAATAACCAACTACCTGACTACCTCCATGTAAATATGACAGGAAAAAAATGCCCTACAGTCACATAGGCTGTACACAGCCTTTCTCCCAAGTATAATTGGCAGCAAAGGCGGTAAATCGATGGTGGTTGCGCCATTATAGTAGTGAAAATACTGGCATATCCAAACGTAAACGGAATTTGAATGCACGCAAGCGCGCCACACAATAAAGTGAAATGATGACCATAATTCAGACATCACAGATCACATGCACAACTATCACAACATTTAGTGGTTTTACTTGTCTGTGGTCAAGAGAGTACTCTTTCCTAAAGATGCCTAAAATGGCAAAGAAGCCTAAGCTTTCAAGGAAAAGAAGAAAGCATCCAAGGACTCACGAGGTGACGGTTAGTTTGTTTTGTAGTGGGAGCCAAGTAGTGAGAGTGTGAATGAGAAAAAGGTCCTGATGTTGTATTGAGGTTTTCAAGGACGTAATATCAGTACCATGATAAACCCAAACGTCAAAGCCTGGAAAGCAAAAACTGAGCATCCATGCACTGGCTGCAATTTAGCCTGGAGACCACGCATCCACACGCAAATGATTGGCTGAGCAGGATTGGTATCACGAGCTAAAATTCACGGTGAAAATTCATGCTGGCCGGTTCAAGTGAGTGAAGAATTCCCAGAATTATTCGTAACTATACATGAATGGGGTGGACAGCACGTGATGAGCTGCTGGGTATTTGAAATGTTGAGATTTCCTACCCTGTCATATATGAGTGTACAGTGCATTATTATAGCTCACGTGATTTTATTCCGCCCCCATTCATGAATATTAATGAGTCTAGAATTTTTGCCCGACTCTACAACTTGACCTTTAGCCTATGATACCGCCACTGAGGCCCTCGCTCCACTAAACTGCTCATCATTAGTTAAGGTGCATGTTGTCTCCAGCTGCCTTCAATCACTGCTTTATATAACAACCATTATTCTGGTCATGAATATTGTTAATTGAAATTATACATCACTGAGTAATTCAACTGAGTTCGCACGTTTTTCAAACTCCTGACGGCACTGGATGTCATTGCAAACAATTAAAGTTCTTGGTGAAATGGAGGGTTATTGTAAAGACAATTTTTGGGATCAACTTCGTCATTGTTGTATCGTGTAGTGTACCTCACTGAATGGTGAGTGTCACATTTTATCCTGTATGAAGGGTTGTTATTATCATTTTTAACTCCAATCGAAGGTTTAGTGAGAACGCTGGTTCCTGCAACACATTTCAGTGAAACTGTATTGCATTTAAATATGAGAATGGTTTGTGTAAAGTGCAACTGCATGCAAGGGTTTAACTATTATTGGGGGGTCATGCCATTAACATCTTAGTCAGATCTTTGTATACCAGCTATGGGATTACTTATTAAATTGCTTTTTTTGTGTAGTCAGATCAACCCATGTCTTTCCCAATGTGTGCCAGTGAAGATCCATCAACTGATAATCTACTGCCGAATGATCGAAAGGTTCATGCAAGTTAATGCATGCACTACGTATTTCATACTTGTACATTGCTGGAATATTTGTTTGTTTTTTTTCTAATTTATAGCAGCAGCCTGGTAGTAGTTGTACCAGTGATAGCGGCTGTTGTAGCAGTAGTGGTGCTGATGATTTAGGGCCAAGTGAATTTTCCACAAGTGAAGATGAAACAGATAATTTATATGTCCAATCTCCTCAATGTCTGACACACAAATATACTCCAGTACTTTGTCCACGTGGTTGTAAGTATTGATTCAATAGCTAAGAAGACCTTAATAGGGGGAGATCTTGTACTACTCCTTCATGTACGGGGAAGCTTTTCCCCTATTCAATAAAACTGAAAGGTGTGGGAGGTACTTTTAGCATATCTTACCTATGTCGGGGTGTGGTTTTCATCCTGCTCATTTTGAGGGGTCTACTATAAATCAATCGCTGCAGGGCAGGGGCGTTTCTAAGGGGTGGGCCTGTGCCCGACCAACTCTGGAAAACATCAAAAATTTTCCTTTGGAATAAATTCATTATTACTTTATGAAACTCACTGACAGTGAATATAAGCAAACTCAAGTCATCAAATCAGGAATGCAAGTATTGACCGAGTCTGAGTGCCACTGAGCAATCCAAGGACGCCGTTTTGATTAATTTTATTTAAATTTAATTTTAATACAACAAATAATAATAATAATTATTAGCATGATTATATTCATAGTACAATTGTGGTTTGCTTATCAGTACTTGTGGTTGCTAATTTATTATTTCACGTGTGTACTTGAAATGGCTAAACAGTGGAGGTACTCAAACCAATGTTGCCCAAACCAATGAATGGTAAGTAGCTGATATTAAAATTAAGCTTGTTTTGATGTTTTAATGAACCATATATGTAGATAATAATGAAAGTAATGAATACGAAGATGAACTGATTGATATGACTGAGTGTGGGAATGAATCTGATGGTGATGGTACTGGTGCTGGTGATGGAGATGATGAGCAGCAATTATATCTCAGTCCTGAGCATGAACGTGAGGAAGAAACCAGTGGTATTGAACATGGAGCAGTAACTCCTACTTCTACTTCGGATGTATTAACTGGTGTTGCCCAGCCACCTGTTCGACCTCAGCTCAAGTCTTTTCCAGTTACCAAGTTTGGAAGTAAGACACGCTCATTCAACCACAAGTGGTACAAGAAGTATTCATGGCTTGAGTATTCAGTTCAGAAGGATGCTATTTTTTGCTACCCTTGTCGGCTTCCTGGCACTACTCGAACTGAAGACATTATGAGATCGATTGGCTATAGGGATTGGAAGCATACCACTGGAAAGAATGGAGCTCTTGAAAAGCATGCCAGTCTCATCGCCAAGCTATGCTTTCGTGGCGAGATTTCAAGGATAACTCCAATCAAGAGTCATCAATAGGACAAAGGTTGGATAGGTCTCGTTCGGCACTGATTGAACAGAACAGGCAACCGTTGTTGAGGTGCTTTTGTTGTGTGCTCGTCAAAACATACTGATGCGTGGGCACGATGAATCTGAATCTTCCAATAACAGAGGTAATTTTATCGAAATCCTCCACACGATTGCCACTCATGACCCAGCGATTCAGGAACGTCTACAAGCCAATAGAAGCTTCATCTACACTTCACCAGCCATTCAAAACCTCATTCTCAACATCCTTGGTGAATGTGTTCGCAACACCATTTGTGAAAAGGTGAAGCGCGCTGAGGTCTACTCCGTCCTAGTTGATGAATGTAAGGATTGCAGTAAAACAGAGCAATTGTCGTTTGTTCTATGTTGATCTTGGTACAGGTGACATTTGTGAGAGTTTTCTGACATTTGTTGAAACATCATGCCAAGATGCTGAGAGCCTGTCCAAGTATATCTTAGACACCTTGGATAAACACGGCCTGGATTTCAGTAGAATTGGGGATACGATGGTGCTTCTGTGATGAGTGGAAGATATACAGGTGTCCAACAGCGAATCAAGGATGTGGTACCTCATGCCATATACGTAAACTGCTATGCACATACACTAAATCTAGTGTTAGTTGATGCAGTGAAGTCCATACAGCTTGCTGTGGATTTTTTTGTTCTACTGGAATCTCTGTATGTCTGTAAGCTGCATGACATCGAAAATCAGCCACCACGACGAAAACGACGACCACCTAGACGACTAGATGATTCCGTAGTTTACGAGTCGTCTGGTTCAAGAGTAGAAGCCACTGACTACAGCACACAACTGACCTTTTTTTCCCGATGCGTTTTTAGCTGAACTGAGTCTGAGATTTGATAATATGGAGGGTATTCAGGCATGTCATCCTCACTCCACGGCTTTCCTCTCCCTTTCTGCACTTATACCATTAGCTGATTTGTACAGCATTACGGATTCACAGACCCTGGAGGGTGAACTGGCTGTGGCACAACGATTGTTCACTGACAAGGAGAGGTTTACAACAATTAAAGAAGTTTTCCTTCGATTATACTCCCTTCGAGATGCCTTTCCTGCCCTTTCAAACATCGCTATTACAATAGCTGTTTCGACTGCTAGCTGTGAAAGGTCTTTCTCAGCTCTTAAACGGATCAAAACATATTTTAGATCGACCATGGGAGACCAACGCTTGAGTGATTTGGGAATTTTTTGCATCGAAAGAGATTTCTACAAGAGTGTTCCATTTGATCTGATCCTTGAACAGTTCATAAATAGAGACAAAAATAGAAGAATAGTGCTTTTTTAAATTACTCCATTTTACTGGATTGCTTAATTCCCGCCCATAGTTATTGTGTTTGTTTATAGTTTATAATGTTTACGCCTTGTTGGCCTAAGGCGCTTGGCCCGAACAATGATTCTCCACCTAAATAAATTTACCGCGCCTATCATGAATATTAATTAGCTAATTAGCAGCGCTTCGCGCGGATTTTATGTTAGCTCTGTGCCCTACCAACTGTCGCCCCTGCTGCAGGGTAATAGAATAACCGATATAGGGGCTGTTGCATTTATTATTTCGGGTTGTATGTTTGCTATATACTATAAAATAATCAAGATTGCCCTAGGTATTGATGTAATGGGTCTTATAATGGCATGTTAAAACACCTCCATCCCATAACAATTGATATGCTTGCAGAATTGTGCTCAGATGCTAAAAATGAAGCGGAATTAGGCTCTTGGAAAAAAGCCGGGACTTGTGCCGATTGGGTTTGGCAAACGCGCGGTTTTCATGCCATGCAAGAATGGCACTTTCAGTCTTCGCAACTATTATAATGGTGCTTTATTGTATTACAAACGTCTTTGTCAACTGACAAAGTTTTAATGAACCTTTATATCAAGGCACATCAAAGTCTATGGAGGGATATGCTGTACGTGAATAATGCAGGTAGCAAACAGGAAGGCATAAACATAGCTGTGCAGTAGCAAGATTCTGATGCATCGTCGGCCAAAAGCATAAAGGAATGTTTTCCGGACTGCCAGGTAATGATTTGTGGGGGACAAGCTGCTAAGAACTATCTTACAAAAAAATGAAATGTCCCTCTACAAGTTTCGTCAAAAAGCATAGTGAAAAATTCCCAAACATTCCTGCCATTGTAAAAGCAATCATAGAATAGGTTGTCGTTGTTTGTCTGATGCTTTTATTACCCAAGCCAGAAACCTTTTTTCATTAATTTTAAGGGACTTGCAGTCCCTAGTAGACAACATTGAAATCCCTTTCAAAGCATGCATGCACGTAATATACATGAGTGGGAGGAGAACAATAAAAAGCATTGTTGTGTGTTTCATCCTCTACAAGTATGTAGTTGTTGTAATTGTATAAAAGGTGAGCGCTATCTTGTGTTGGGAAAGATTATACCACTAAGTACAAACTCACATGCCGCCTTATTGAGTGTGATAATGGTGCTTTCATGGCTTGATTCATCCGGTTTTCAAACGAGGTCATTCGAACTGGCTGGAAGCGTCACATAGCGTTATGATTCATTTTAGGAGGAAGGACGCTACAGAGGCTTGGTTTCAACGAATCTTGCTTTGCTACAATCAAACATGACGTACATATATGAGAAGAGAGGTAAAGAGTACCATTGGTACGGTGGCCCGTTAGGGCCACTTCCACTTTGAGCAAACTTCCACTTCCACTTTGAGGCAGACTTCTACTTCCACTTTGAGGCGGACTTCCACTTCCACTTTGAGGCGGACTTCCACTTCTGCTTTGACGCGGACTTCCACTTTGAGCAACTCCACTTGTACTTCAGTGATAAGTGATACACCAATTGCACATGTGTGCACCATTGGCACACCACGCCCACCAACTATCCACATGGTTGCACGCTTTATTAAATTATCTGTTCTTTGCCCGGTTCTTCGTTGTAATCATCAATCTTGTTGAAATAATCTTATTGGAGTGGTATGGCTGAAGATCAAAGAAGGTTGCTGTAGGGAACAAATCGAGAGAAGAAGGTAAATAAGCAGTTTGACTATTAAAATAGACTGAGCGATCAGTTCAGGCCTGATATTCATCCATAGGTCTACTTGTTAATTAATGCAATGCTCCGACCTTACTGATATATCTTTTTTTTTTGATGTACATTTTTATTCATCTTGGCCTTAAGGCGATTGGTCCGAAAGGATTGCTATTCACCATGTGGGCGTGGTTAGGATTAGCATACCGTATATTATAGTTATGATTATACAATGTATGTAGTGAGTAAAAGAAGTAAAGCAAGTCCTTTTTTTGCAGGAGTGACCCTGTACCATATTGATAGCATAATAGAGTACTATAATACATTTATATGACCATATATATAATATAACTTGACTAGACACTACCTATTATCATTTGAATTGATTTGTATTATTAGCAATGAGTGATTATACTCAATCTGCGGCACAAGCTCGTACCCGAAATCTATCCGGTATGAAAAAAGGGAAAGCCAAAGAACTGAAGGAAAACAGAAGGATATCTACTGGTATATAGTAATATGCTACAAAATATTAAATTTTGATGCTTATATATGCGTCGGTTATATCAGTATCATTCTCAATTGGTATTACACATGCTTGATTCTATGTTATTTAGATTACTATTGGACTAATGGTTCTTGAAGATGCCAGTTATGAGGTAATGCTTCGTCAATGCAAACAAGTTTGGCCACTGGAAGAATCAAATGAAGTACACTCATATTACTTGGCAGATGGATCAGGAACATCTATTCATGCTGATGGAAATTCTATTCAAAAATTTTGAGCTAGTTTCTCCAGTCGTTGGTGATCTCAAAAAAGAGATTCTACCATGGACCCTAAAGAATTACACGAATTTATGTTGTTAAGGGTATGTATTAAATGATACATGTATAAGCATGCATATATTAAGTCCGGGATGTTGCCAGCATGATCCATTCAATCATGTATAATTATATAGCTGATACCACTGATGAACCACCCCGTGATTTTGATGACGGTGATAATGTGCCACCACAAGAAGTAATGGAGGTTGAGGTTTCTTCCGCACCAGGTATATAGCAACTGTAGCATAATAGTGAAATGCATGCAGTAGTGTTGTGTATTATCAAATATATAAGCAATTTATATTTCATACATGTAGCTCCAGATGGGTATTTCCAGGTCACCTTTGTGGAGGTAATAAGAAGCAAGTATAGGCTTCATTCAGACATGGTACAATACAACATGAAATGGTTACTAGTACTAAATGGAGGGGGCTGTCTGATGACATAGACATACCTGTCTCATTGCCAAATGATACTGATAGTCAGTTTTATTTGTATGATGAGAATCCATTGCAGTTTTGGATACCATCACCAGTAAAGAGGTACATATGTATGTTTACATGTGTTTATAGGATATTTAGTCGAGCAGTTTAATAGTTTTTTATTGTAATTATATACAGATTCCCATTTCACGTTCATTGATAGAGTTGATTGCGAGTCAGAATTGGTCTCTTATAAGCAACCCGATACAGGTTGTTATAATTGTTACATTATATGTAACATATTGCGAGCAATGTCACAATGCACTTCTTTTTATTTATAGATTTGTCCTTTTGTATTTGGACTGGTTGTTATACTGTACCTAATTTAGAGAAAGCATCGTTTTGTTGTGTTGCTATAAATGGCTTCAGCAGCTTATGAATGGAAATTTAAAGGATCATCATGTGGAACCACTCCTCTGTTATATTGTGGCTCAACTGAAGACCGGCTAGGGTACTTTCATTGTAGTGTAATGCTAAAGAATTCTGACCATGTAATAGAAATGGCTATAGCTAGTGAATAACCCACTGTGTGTAATCATAATCAATCCAAAGAAAGTAATAGAAAGCTTTTAGCAAGACACGAATAGCAAGGAAAACTCAAAACGAATTAAGGCCTGTTGAGTATACAGTTGTCCCCGAAATTCAACTGTACAATGTCTTGCTGATTGCCGTGCATTTCTTCAATACGAGGTCGGGAGTTAAATAGAAAACTTATTGCACTATTTTACTGAGTGCTGTCATGTCACATGAAAATGTAAATGTGTGGTTGCAGAACCGAGTGTACATCACAAATATAGTACCTGTCGGCCTTAGTGCCAGTGTACTATACACAGTGTTCTCTGCAGGAAAATATAGTAGGGTGGTGTAGCATGTTTTTATCAATGTAAAGAGCATTACACATTAAATAGCAATTTATCAAAATGTTTGTAAAAGGTAGCATGGCGGAATACCGTGCTAAAAAGGGGCCTGGGGAGAACTCTGACTATACATTTATATACCGTACAAGTGGAAATGTTCATGAGTAAAAATTTACATGTAAAATATTTTCATGGGGCTAAATTTTCAGGGGTTTCCTCAATTTTTTTGATCAAAGCATGGTGTGAACAGTTTTCATTGGTTTAATTGTCAAGGTTGGAAGGGACCCACGAAAATTTTTACCCATGAAAATTTCAACTTTTACGGTATATATTATACAATTGTAATTTTGTATAATAATAATGTATTATTATAACAATATCATTTATAATGGATCTAATATCCGAGATTCAGATTGTCTTATCTCTTGAGTTACCTCACCCGACTGTTAGCTTTGTATCATTGTTTATCAGTTTCACTTCACACTATACTGTATATAATAATTATGAAAACGTTCTTCAGAACAAATTAAGCCATAATCTTTACGTGGAAATTTTCCATATTTATAAACCCACTTGTCTGAAATTAGGTACTTTTAGCCTGTTTTTACATGACGATAACTTAAAACACTTCGCTGCGGACCACGGCAATCGTCAGTGTGATAGAATAAGCTGTGAATCGATACTTGACATGAGCCTCGATTAGAAATGATTTTGACAAACAATGATGAAGACTGTCCTCATGTATCGATAATTTTTCCAGCGTGGCAGGTGCCTCTTTTGTTTCGCCGGGCTTTCAGGAACTCCCTTCTGTCTAATGGCCAGTTTCTTGTAATAAAGCTGCTCACAAGATAACAAGATAACAATAAATCTGTTGGTATAGACTTGTTTTTATTGAGCGTGTTAACAGCATTTTCACTTCAAATGCATAGCAAGTAGCAATCAATACCCTTTGTCATATCAGTGTCACGTCTAAACTAACTTTTCTCAATTTACAAGAGTATCCCTTCTTTGTAGAGCCGGGGTCAGAATTACAGAATCTGAACATGAAAGAGAAGGAAACTAATAGCAAGGTACATGTTAATTGTGAGAGGTGCAAGGATACATGTACATGTACATGCATTACTTGAGCATGTATGCACAGGCCTTAGGTAATAGCATACTATATGTAATAGTGGAACCTTTCATAATGAAAACTCCCTGTAATGAAATTCCTCTGTATAATAAAAAGGATATGAGGTCCCTTACCCACTGAAACAATCAAGAAAACCTCTGTGTAATATAGTAATTTATTGGTTCCAAAAGTTTCATTATTCGGAGGTTTAACTATCTTACATTTTTCGTGTAATAGTAATAACATATTTTTCAACCACTATAATAGTACTTATCATATTTCTATTTTCATTATGTCTTTGCATTATTGCATTATTGGTGTTTCTTAATTCCAAAGCATTATAGGGTCATAGTACATCCCAGTAGAGCTACATGTACATGTACATGTAACTCGTGCTAACTAAGAAATAATTTTTTTTCTCATTACCACACCCAAACACATCTGAACTGAACTTTTGTTAGCTACTAAGCGTCTTAATAGCTTTGGAAATCTAGCTTCTCTATTAGCTTGTGCAAAGCTCACAGTTTTGCATCATACAACTTGCCCATTAGTTTCCCACAAGCAGCTGCTAATATAGTTGGTATGAGTATTAAATGGTTTACATGTGTACATGTAGAATTGAAAGTAGTGAAAAAGTAATTAGTACTACTGTAGATGATTGTAAAACAGTGATGGGGTGTGAGCCTTGGCAAAGCATCCAGCATTAGCATACATGTACAGTAGTTGTACTCTAACACATACATGTAGCCCATTCGTCATGGTTCATGTCCATATACCGTAGGGTAGGTCGGGATATTCTAGCGACTGCTAATTCTCGGGAATTATTAATCAGCTATTAAGTGTTTATACAGCTGTATTGAGCATTTTCATCCTGTCATGTGACTTCCGGAAATTTGAAACCAGTCAAACCACGGCCGCCATGTTGGTGTACAACTTTGTACTGATTGACACGGGATTCGTAGCAAAAATACTTATTTTTAGGAAAACTTGGTTATATAGTTACATTATTTTGTTTATTCAAATTATTCTACAATGCATATATACCTGTGTGGTATTTTGGAACAGCTGCAAAACGAGGATAAACTGAGAATTTGCTACTCGTTCAGACAAAGCTGTACACCAACATGGCTGCCACCGTTTCCGTTTATTTCTTAGTCACGTGACCGATGAAAACGCCCTATATACTTGTACATGGCATAACAATAGTATTGCAGCTGTATAAACACTTTTAATAATTCACAAGAATTAGCAATCGCAAGAATACCCCGACCTACAAACGGGACGTAGCTGGGCAAACTCCATAATGATGGAGAGGCTAGTGGGAAAGGTGGATCCGGGCGGAGTGCAATGTTGTGAGCTATGCCGCCCTTACACCTTACTCATTCATACCCAAACTATGCACAATTACCCGCAAATTATAGGCCACTTAAGGCGCTAACTGAATGACTTTGGGCAAACTTTTTGCACTGGTATGCGCCATTTTGTTGGGATAAAATTCATGTAAACATAAAAATCCGGCTATATAAAGCATCAACACTTTTAGTTTAGTTTATTGTATACATTACAAACCTTCACACTGTAGCTTCATACTGTAGCTATCCATTTATGTACAGTAGCTGAACAAAGAAAAGTAGACGGGAGAAGGCTGCAGATCGAAAAACACCAAAACCGGCCATATCTTAGCCATTTTTTTTGTCCTTCAATGGCAGCACGCCTACTTAATTAGAGCAATATTCTGTCAATTTCCCTTTGATCTGTTAGCGCCTTAAGGGGCCTATAGGCAGGCCCTGATACAAAACGTATACCGCAAGGCTTAATTTGTAGGTTCCAATGTTCCTTTAATTTGTGTAAGGCACCTAATTGTAATGTGGATGGAGCTGGTTGAGGCGCCACCCCTGCCTGAACCCGCATCACACCCAAATGGGGTAAGCATGACCAGCCCAAACAATCATTATAGGGAGGGCGGGATGGGGAAAAACACTATAGCACCAGCGAAGTACAGTATCATGCAAAGCAGAGCAAACAAGCAATTGCACTGTGCTGGCAGAAACCAGATGCAGCTGCAATTGTCCCACCCAAGACAGTTATTACCACATATTCATGCCCTTAACCTCATTTAAAGGGTAACTGAAGTGAAAATTAACCTGTGTTTTTTATTTGCTTGATTGATAGTACTTATAGTATTAATTCATAATCTCAAGTATTACTGCACAAAAGTTTTCCT
>JAYJLX010124074.1:0-45321 GCA_036873525.1 Chalinula nematifera
TAATTTTCCACTGTTGAGTATGGATTTTGCCCTACAAAATGGCGTCCAATTACTTGCGTGGGAGCTTACCGTATCTCAATTTTTAATGATATTCATTGAATTTTTGTTAACACCTGATTTGGCCAAGGGGGTCTATAGCTTGGTTATTAGATTGACTACTGACTACTGTATTACTTCTGTAAACAATGTCAATTCTCAACCATTAAACCAGCTTATATGCTAACTAGTACTCTCTGTAATACTACTGGTAATGGAACATATACAGTATGTTGTGACTTGAGTCTACTGATTGATATGTCTCTGTCTTAGACTAGTAATTAAAAATTATTTCGGATACATTATGGTGTGGGGCTGTTTGGGTATACCAGTTTATACACTGAAGTAAACCTGTTGAGTACAGGGGGGCGTGTCTAGATAATTGGGTGTATTGTCAGTGTGCTGGACTGTTGTCTAAAACAATGCCAATGGGCCAGTCACTCAAGTATCAGTGTACTATAATGGCCAATTCACAAGCATAATAATGCACTGACACAACTGCAATTACACAGTAATGTGTCTAATTAATCAATTAAAATTTCAACTTTAATTTAAACGTGGACACATCAATGATTTGCACTCTTCTCATGTACATATTTGTATGTGGTATGTGTCTACATTACATTTACCTGGACAGTATACTTTAGTATAGCAGCTAATACATGTATGTGTGACCAGAATTTATAGTTTTATAGATGAATAACTAATGAACAGGTGTCAACTTACATGAATTCAGTAATAGCTTACATTTTAGTATTTTAATTATCTATCCTGAATATTTATAAGCTTAAGCCCCTCCCCTTGAATGTGTATAATGTTTGAATATTATTATGTAATAGTTATTAAACATTTACAAGTAATTACGTGGTTATAAAACACAAGGGGCGTAGTCCATGGTAACCAAGGTGAAGCCGAGGTTACTATGGCCACCCCCAGGTGTTTTATAACCACGTAATTACTCGTAAATGTTCAATAACTATTACTTAGTTATAGTCACATGACCAATGGCCAATGAAAACAAGTATAGTCGGTCACGTGCAAGTGGATTATGCGAGTTAATATCGGTAACCCTTTCTCTTATATTATTCATGTGTGGAATTCATTTGTGTGACTTTTGCTTTGCGGCACAAATTATGTATACAATTATGCACGTTGTGAGTCTCACTAGGCCTACATTTCATATAGCGTTTTTGTCCAGCCTATACTGGTAATGCTGCATAACATGCACTGGCATATATGATAATACAATCCACCACCTCCCCCATTAACTGATCATTATTAATAATCAAAACAACAAAAAAAACCTAAATCAAAGCAATATTGATAATATTGTTATTAATAATATTGTTATTAATTATTCTATGTACTTTAGACTTGTTCAAGTTTCACCTGCATGAGTATGTGGCTCATTCATTGACTCTTTTGAAAGATCAAAGTCACATGGTTTGCTGGGTACTGTAAAGGCTGTTGAGTGCAATGATGATAGCCATGTTTCAATAGCTTTTTAATGAACGTTTGGTCACACCCAACGAACTTGTATCCTTGGTAGAGGTGCGGATTATTCTCGTCTGTGTTTTCTACACACGGGACCAGCCAATTCTCCAGTTCATAGTTTTTTGTATAAGGAAAAGTATTGGCTATTCCTATGAGGAGGTAGTCATCTGATTGCTGAAGACGGCTCATTTCCTTGAAAAATTTTTCAATCAAATTATAAGTGTTATTGCCAGCCCATGGACACTGAAACCAAACAACTTTACATTCCCTAACCGCTGTTTTGATCTGTGGCTCACATATATCGCGACAGTCGATCTGATCATAGATTGTAAATGTTTCCATTTTGTTTCTCAAAGCAACCAATCTACTCAATATGATATTATGATTAAAAATTTTATGAGGATGTTGTGCATTGTCCGCATTGGCCTCCTCAATTGTTTGAAATTGATCATGAGGGTGGCTTGCGTCATACGTATTTGCTTCTTTTATTGTTAGAAAGCAAACTTCTAAAAAAGATTGGAGATTTTGGTTAGCAAGATCGTGCTGAATGTATGATGTTGCAATAATGCCTTCGCCTGTACCGCCTCGTATAGCAGCCAGAGCAACTGTAAACGTGAAGTCCTCTTCACCAAACAGCACAACATCATTGCCTGGCTTCCCGTATTGAACTGGATTTCCGTCTGGACCTGAATCTCCATCTGGGTCTTGCTTCACAAGTAACTTTTCAACCTTTTCCACTTCCCCCACCTCGATATCTTTGAATGCCTTATAATTAATGCTTATTTTCATTTCTTCCATCATGCATGCATGCACCAATAATCAAGAACACGACAATCAAGAACACCAATACAGTCTCTGATGCAAAAAATGAGCACTCTTTCAGCTTAATAATTTAGGTTTCGTTGTAAGTGTATGTACAGCTTTGCCCGTCTCTTTTAATACCCTTTTACCTAGCTCATGAATATAATTAATGATGCTGCTTTCCTTACTTTGATACTATACCACATGTATAGTGTGAGTACTGCTATGACGATATGTCCAGAAATCATGCCATATTCCCTTCATCCTATACACATGCCATACACCACACCTGCACTTAATGTGCTGTGGTAATTCCTGGAACAGCATTGATAGTTCCTCCTCTCCATCTCATGCACACTCCTCTATAACCTCCCATACACCCAGATCATTATTAAAGCAATTCTTGGAAAAGGTCTCATAGTGCTGCATGTCCTTTTACTTCAATCATGAATATAGTTTAATAAGATATATAATATGGCTTTTAAAATGTGTTACTGTAGCTTGTTTTAGTATGTACATTTTCATTATACCTGCTTATTTTAGATGATGCACAGTCTATAATTTTAATGAATAGCCATGAAACTCATCATGCACCATTATGACTTCTTTGAAATCGTACATCAGTGATTCAGGAATTTTGTAAGTATTATGACATACATATGTATATGACAATACTGCCTTCAAAATACAGCTTTGTGTCAATAACTTCACCTGTATCATTATATATTATAAGCTGGGAAAACCTGTATATTTGCTATAAATATATTGCGCATCATGTCATTGCTGGTATTATGTTTAAGACATTAGCTTCTGCCCACAATATAATAAATAATTAAGGCTGATTCACACTATAAATGTAATGTAAATGTAACAAAAGCAAATACACGGGAAGAATACAAATTGATAATGTGACGTATACAGAGTTAAAATCTTTTTCAACGTGTTAACAATTTTTATTCTATATAGCTTCCTTTTATTCACATTTGCTACGTATACGTTACATTTATAGTATGACTGAATCGTCAGTGCATAATAAAAGCACTAAAATGTGCCGCATTATTACTGCAGCGCCATGTTATTATTCATAATGTACCTATGAATATGAAAAAACATAATAGATAGTGTTGTTTTAGTATGGATATTGTTTTTTAGTTATAGTTTAGTTACAGTATTAAAGGAGAATTTGAATTAGTTATTAGTTATAGTTATTATTTTAGTTATAGTATTAGTTGTAGTTTTCATGTGAAATTTATTTTACTTTTTAGTATTTGTTATAGTAATTATGCTAATCTTGTAGATATACCATATAGTAGTGACGTACTTCAAAGGTGCCTCAAGGTGTTTACAACGAATAAATACAGTGCGCTGAATAAATGATGACTTGCACTGCATACCTGTTAAATTTACAAACTAACCCCAAATGGTTGATTTGTTGAAGTTTTGCATTGGTTAGTTTAGTTACAAATAGGTTTCAAGGACATGCTATAACTAAAATAAATAACTAATACTTTGAAGCAAAAATAAAGTTATAGTTGAGAGGTAAATATTTTATTTAGTTATAGTTTAGGTATAGTAAAAAAAAATTGAATTAGTATTGGTTATAGTTTTAGTTATAGTTAACTATAAATATTATTTGATTGATTTACTTTACTATACTATAATTATTTTAGTTTCACGGTTGTTAATACTCAAACAACACTGTATACAATGCAGGCACCTTTTTGTAAGTTTATAACTTTGCCCATATCATAGATAATAATAGCATATAAAACACGTTTATGTATACTAGTAAGGTTATAACTTCGCCCATATTTTATTATGCGCAGCTATAGATAACACCTTATGTGTCACTATAAGGTTATAGCTTTGCACATATGTTATTATGCGCATAGATATAACATGAACCGCCTTTATGTGTCACTATAAGGTTATAGCTTTGTTTATATGTTATTATGCGTAGATATAGATAACACCTTTATGTGTCACTGTAAGGTTATAGCTTTGCCCATATGTTATTATGCATATATAGATATATAACATGAACCGCCTTTATGTGTCACTATAAGGTTATAGCTTTGCTTATATGTTATTATGCATATAGATATAACACGAACTGCCTTTGTGTGTCACTGTAAGGTTATAGCTTTGCCTATTATGTTATTATGCGTAGATATAGATAACATGAACCGCCTTTATGTGTCACTATAAGGTGATAGCTTTGCCTATTATGTTATTATGCGTAGATATAGATAATAACATGAACTGCCTTTATGTGTCACTGTAAGGTTATATATATAGCTTTGTCTATATGTTATTATGCGTATAGATATAGATATTAGATAATAACATGAACTGCCTTTATGTGTCACTATAAGGTTATAGCTTTGCCCATATGTTATTATGCGTAGATATAGATAACACCTTTATGTGTCACTGTAAGGTTATAGCTTCTGTGTCACTACAAGATTATAACTTTGCCCATATGTTATTGCATACATCATAGAGTGCTTTTATGTGCTATGGTATGGTTGTAATCTCCATTTGGTATATAGATAATGGAACACTGTCCCGATGTGCTATAAGACTTTATTTATTCATTGGTAGTTGTAATAACTGGTCCAGCCATACAGTGTCCATTGGGTGTATTGTCAGTGTGCTGGGATATTGTCTGTTACCAATGGTCATATTGTCACTAGTATCAGTTATAATATCACTCAAGTAAGCACCGTACTGTAATACATAAATGTAGAATAGTTTAGACTATAGTGGTTTTAGTTTATGAATGCATGTGTATGAGCTTAAAGTCATTTACGAGACGAACACTATGTTGATGGTGGAATAGGATCTTGAGTGTATTACTTGAAATTAACATTAAATCATGAATTTACCCACTCAAGGTTGGACATGAGGGTCCTATTGTAACTCACTTAATTAATCCTTTCTTCTGAATATGTTAATATTAAACTATGAAAATATAATGGCTATTTACAATTTGTAGTTAATCATAACTCCAGCTTAAAACGTGATATTTAAAACCTAAATAAGTTACATAAAGTAGTCTACATGTAGAGCTATCCTTTTACATGATTTGTTAAGAATCATTTTGTGTTTCCAGAGGTTTTTTTTTAAAGGGCATACCACTTAGTTTCAACTGTTGAAATGATTTCTCCTGGCCTCGATCCTATCTTGCATCATGTATAATATAATGTACCATTCACTAGTTATGTTTGGCCTGTTGGAAAGTGTCTAAATATAATTATGAACATTACAGAAACTTTTCATATAATATAGCTCTACAGCTGAATATATACATACAGTGTTCTACCCATGGTGGTCAGGGTGTGGTTGGCCCGAACCACCTAAAAATCAAATTTACCTACTATAATTTTCTATGTAGTGGAAACCTTGGTATGCTGTTGGCGTTAATATTTATTTATTGGTGTAGTTGTATTTTGCTTCTAAACTTTTTGTATCCATTCTAATAATGGAGTCTCAGCAGCTGTTAGTGGCTTATCCTTGCATGTGTGCTACTTTATGGTGTATTTGCATTGCTGATTGTGTTTTTACTCAACTTATATAATCCCAATGCATTCATTGTATGATTTGTTTTTTTTAATGTAACAATGTTAATCCCACAATGATACATTGTTGTAAATTACTCCAATTTTTTTTGGTTTAATCCCAACCTATATGGCAATGCCGATTATGCCATTAACAAGCATAGTCCCCTTTTCTTTATACGTGTGTTTTATATAAATGCAGTACGACCATCAAACTAACTCAATTAAATGATTGTTTTTAATCAATAACAAAATTAGAACATAATACTATAATAGGGTAATATTATATATGTATACATGTTCATCTCTTGTCATATAGTTTAGACTCTTAAATTCAATCTTTTCTGTGGCTTCAATATTGTATCGTATTTGTGGAGATTTGGAGCACTTCTAAGAGGAAGTCTTGGGCCTGCTCGGATGCATAATCGGTAACAATAGTCGTTGCTTCGCTTACAGCTCTTCGTGTCATGACACGTTTAGCAATTCCCACTAAAGCATCTCTATCCTCTTGACTCATTTCACGTAAAACCTGGGGGAGTGATTTGAAATCACTAGTGAGACCAGCTATGGCTGCTGCAATTCCTCCTGCAGTGAATCCTATCGGTCCCAAGAGAGCTGCTCCAATAGCTGAAGCTGCAGCAACTATTAAGCTACCCTTTAGAATTCCTGTAGCAGTTTTTTTAAGATCTTGATTTGCTTCTGCAATCTGCAGAAGAACATCAAAGGTTATTTCGGCAGCACGGTGGGCCATATTGTGTGTTTAGAGGAAGACTTCCAAGGTTATAAACAAGTTAGAGGGGACTGGAGAGGGTTTGTAGTAGTGGGGTTCAGTAGCAGTTCGTGGTGCAGTATATAGCAATCTATTCAATCTTTTATATACCCCTTTGCCCCTTTTATACCTCATGAATTTAATTATTGGCGTTATATTCATGAGTATACTGCTATGCCGATAATGTCAGGAATCACACCATATTCCTTTCATCTTACAGATGCCATACATGCACCTGCATGCACTTAATGTGCTGTGGTAATTCATGGAACAGCATTGATAGTTCCACCCCTCCACCTCATGCATACTCCTCTTTAACCTTCCATATACCCATGCAGATCATTACTAAAGCAATTCTTGGAAAATGTCTCATGCTGTATGTCCTTTTACTTCATTCATGAATATAATTTAATAAGGTATAATGGCTTTTAAAATGTGTTACTGTAGCTTGTTGTAATGTTGTGCATTGTCACTGTACCTGCGTAATTTAGATCATGAACAGTCTATAATACATGCCTTCAAATTCAGCTTTGTGTTAATAACTTCACCCATATCGTTATATACTATGAGCTGGGAACACCTGTATATTTGCTATAAACATCTCACCCATCATGTCATTGTACTATGTTTGAGACTCTAACTTCTGCCTACATTATAATAAATAAAGGTTCACACTATAAACATAATGTAAACGTAACAAAAGTAAATACACGGGAAGAGTACAAATTGTTAATGTGACGTATACAGAGTTAAAAAAATTTTCAGCGTGTTAATGATTCGTACTCTAGCTTCAATTGTATTCCCTTTTGCTACATATACGTTAAGTTTATCAGTAGTGTGACTAATTTGTGCATAGTAAAGGCATTGAAGAAAAATGTACCGCATTATAACTATGCATGTTATTATTCATATGCCTATGAATATGAAAAAAGCATATTATAGAACACCTTTTTGTGCCACTAAATAAGGTTATAGCTTATAGATACGAATAGAATAAAACTCCTTTATGTGTCACTATAAGGTTATAGCTTCGCCCATATGTTATTATGCGTAGATATAGATAACAACATGAACCGCCTTTATGTGTCACTGTAAGGTTATAGCTTCGCCCATATATTATTATGTGTATAGATATAGATAATATGAACCTCCTTTATGTGTCACTATAAGGTTATAGCTTTGCCCATATGTTATTATGCGGATATAGATAAGAGGATAGAACACCTTTATGTGTCACTATAAGATTACAGCTTTGCCCATATGTTATTGCATACATGTACATCATAAAAACACTTTTATGTGCTACGATATGGTTGTTACCTCCGCCCATACGTAGAAATAGATAATGGATCACCTGATGTGCTATATGAATTTATATTCATTGGTAGATGTAATAACTGGTCCAGCCTTACAGTTTTTGCAGTATAGAGGAATTCTTGGAAAAGAAGCTGCACAATATAAGTATCAAGTAATTTATGTGGTTGATTGTTAATTCATTAATTTATATAAGAGTCAACATTTTATGTGTGGCAACTTGGCCTCTAGTAATGCACACTTGAATTTATTGATTCCAAAGTGTCCTTTGATCAAAGGTTTAACTGTCCTGGCACCATACACCATATAATATAATTAATGTATTCATTCGCTTAAATAATGCTTGGTTAGAAACGCATATCTAATAACTCTTATATCAGTAACAATTATATAATAGCATCTTATAGTTGCATATTATATAGGCACAAGTCATTGTTGTATGTGGTCAAGATCAAAGGCAAAGTTGCACATATGCACACTATTTTGAGGACAAGTGTGTACTGCTACCATTTTCAACTTATGCAGTACAGTGTTCTAGAGTACCTGATCAGTAGCCTACCATATGACAATTGGTTATGCAGTCCTTAGACATGGATATCAGATATATGTGTACCTCACCCTTGGGCTAAGTGCATGCAGCTAGGGTTACAACTTTATGCACCTATTTGAGTATATAAATTATAACTATATGGGCATGTGCTACTTAGTGTACGGCTGTCACTTTATCCATTATATTTTCCATTATTAAAATGTGTAGATATATACATAGACATACACAGACATGCATACTGACTTCAACATCATATTTTTGCCTACATAAAAATGTCACAGCTTGCAACACATATACGTAATTATTTATCCCACCTCATAATTCAAGAGTTCATGTCAATATACAATTATTGCAATTGCAAGTTGTAATTCTATAATTAACTTAATGACTGATTAAAGAATATGAATAAAAAAATCAAATGATATAAAACATGCAATTGTAATTTGTTCTTCAAATGTTACCCCAGAACCCTTATGATAGTATGTACATTTTGTAAGGCTAATATATGTACAGATATATAGCTCCTCTCCTATTTTTAACTATTGTAGCATTCCATTAATCTAAACTAACTTGTTGAGTAACTTTTATTCAACTAATCAAAAAAAGGAAATATAAAGCAATAAATCACATTAAAATAGTTTTTAAGTATATTATTAAGCTTTAACTTCATTCCTCATGTCATCTTTCCATCTTGGTAGGCTTGGAACACTTCCAACAGAAACTTTTGGGCATTTTCAGAGGCATAGTTGTTAAAAATTTTCATTATTTCTTCCTCAGCTTTCTGTTTCAAGATTATCTTTGCTGCTTTCACAAAATCATCTCTTTCTACTGACGTCATTTCATTTAAAACCTGATGGATAGGTTTAAATGATTCACCAGTCAAACCAGCTAAAGCCCCTCCCGCAATCGCTCCTCCAACTATTCCTGCTGGCCCAAATAATAATCCACCTACAGCAGTAGTCCCAGCCACTTTTAAGGTTCCTTTAACAACTCCCCATATTGTTCTTTGTAGCTCTGGTGGGCTTTCTTTCGCTATCTTGTAAAGAACATCGAAGGTTAACTTAGCTACTTTGGTAGCCATCGTGAGCACTTGGAGACTGCGGTTGGAGTTATAGCACTTAAAACTATATAATTGTATATTGGACTCTGTTTTTTATACCATTTTACTCCATAAATATAATTAATGATGCATTCAAGCATAGCAATATTCCAGGAACTTGGATATATCCACCATGATCACTGGATTCCCTAACCCCATAGCTAACTATGATTATTCTTCTTACTAGAATGCAACCATTTACAGTATTGACTGCAAGTATATATTGATGATAATTATGTAGACAGAAATTCTTGGAAAAGTCTCTAAATTAAGCTCAGCAGTGTAGTTCATGAATAAAATTAATCATGATGAATTATATTATCTTTACAATGATGATGATGCATAATTTGCCATTAGATATTATAACATGAAGTAAAAAAAAAATCAAAATTTAACATTTCAAAAAAGCAATAATGTTTATTATCTTGTTGCTCTATATAGCTGAGGTAATCTTCCATTAATCGGTGAACACCATGATACTGTAGGATACAGTAAACAGTGGTAGGAGAAGAACCTACAATTAAAAATTAATTATAAGCATAAAGAACGTGTGGCAGTGATCTAAGGGAGTATTCAATAGCTGACCTCGTTGGATCTTCTAGTTCACTGAAAACTCCTTTAGGAAGGTTAATACGTTTTATCTTGTTACCTCCTGATCCCTTGTGTATCCCAGAATAGCTAATGGTTATCTAATTAAATAAATTATACTCGTTTAACACTGGGCAAACCATATCCCGACCCCTCCTCCCCTGAACTAACTAATGGCTGACCTGATGTGGTAGATCCTCAAGTGATATAGGGTGTAAGGGGTTGAGATGGGATACCATTTCCTTGACAACAGTTAAATTATATCCCAAAACAGACTCTACAGCAACAAATTAATTAAGGAAGGGCATATAAATTTACTATCACATACAGTACTATACACCTACATTACTGCATGTTACACACAACACAGTGACATATACACATACATACTACACAATATGCACATGTACATGTATAGCTATAGTACCGATACCTAATACAGGAACACTAACACACACATACAATACACATACCTATTACAAACCCAACCACCATATCATCAGGTACACCAATAGCTTTAGCTGTCTCCACTAGTTTACTACCTCTACAATAATAAAACATGCACATCACATGAGACCTATAGTGTGTGTGTGTTATTTTCAAACTATATAGTACCTAATGTAGTCCTCTAACTGACTCATTAGACTGCTACTAATACAGTAGATAGCTCCAGTAGCAAAATAATATGAATCTCGTTTCTATAGCAATTAACAAAATAATATTCAACTCATACGAAATTATACTGTGAGACTCACTAATATTTTACGTAGTGACTCATCCCTAACGTATGGCTAGAAAAATTAGGATTCAGTAGTTAAATGATAAATACACATGAAACTTTATTTCACGAAACTTGTTTCATGAAACATCGTTTCAATAGAAAAAGATAGGAACTCCAAAATGTTTCACAAAGTTGACCACTAGCCAACTTTGTGAAACATTTTCATGTTGCTATCTTTTTCCATTGAAGCGATGTTTCATGAAATAAAGTTTCATAGTGTATGTGGGCCTTAACTACTGTACTAATGGTGGACCAGTGTATAATGAAGGGTATGTGTATACCCAGTACCGACCTTAATCCGTGAAGTTCGTCCCACACTCCATCTGCCCAGGTAATGTTCACTGTTGGGGTCATGGTTGGAAAGGAGGGCCTCAAGTTGCGGCGCATTCAGATACATATCATCATCTAAATGGCAGTACCATCTTGTGGAAATAATAGAATTAAACCCCCCACATTTCAAATTAGATCAATTACTCAGTGTATTGAACTGACTTGTACATGTATTTCTCCTTGCTAGTTTCTGTTTGTTTGTAGTACAGATCAAATTCGTCTCCACACTTGCAAGCCAGTGCACCACTATTAGACAAATATATCCATTGGAATTTCACACAAATGCAATATAGGCTGTGTTACTTCATATGCTTAGCAGGACAGGTGGAGTAATGTACAATATAACCTGGGGAATTGCGCCATTATAGGAAACTATGATAAATTAACCACTATACGAGGTGGAAAGGAACATATACCATTATCAGTCATAATGTCTGTAATATTATCTGAGCCGCCATCGGTCACAATATGCACCTAACATAAAGACAACAACAATATATAATTAACACACAAGTTCATAAAGAGAGGTTACTAAGCCAATTTAAGCCTAGTTCACAATAAGACACTAGTGCAACGTTGCGTGGGTGATTTGACGTTTCTGACGCAACCGAGGATGCAACGTTTACATTGGAATAGTCTAGGATTCTATTCCAGCATCAACATAACGTTCCGATAGCATCATATTATGAACTAGGCTTAAGGTTTTCAGTTTACTTACATTATTCGATGGGACAGTATTCAGCCAGGTGAGCAATAGAATGGGTAAACGGGTGTGATGATATTTTTGGGTGGTTTTGATTGAAAGGTACACGTTATTTAATAGCTGTGATTCCGTAGGATGATAAGTGGCTTGGGTTGGTTTAGCTGAGATGTCTTCTTTCGTGAGTTTCGTCAACGGTTCTTCATTTACTTTAAGTGTAGCGATTGAAGAGGGAGGCATTTCCGAAGACTGTACTACTTGATCTCCATTGCTGCTGTGACAATTTATTGAGGTCGAGCAGTAACTAGACTCCGAGTAATGGCTACTAAATGAAATATAAAAGACTAGCGTAAATCCCAGGATAGTCATGGACACAAATACCATCCTCTTCTTTTTCATAGTACATGTTGTAGGGCGTTATTCCTCTGGGATGTCAATAAGAATCGGCCATTTTAATAGTGGGTGTGTATGGGCGTGGTTTTAAGTGTGTCCGTACCGTATGTAGCCATAGATATTAGTCTATAGCCGTAGCTATGGTAACTGAGCTATAAGTATAAAATCATGGCTACCATCAACTTTCTACCTCCTTTGCCACTCGACTCACCGAATTCAGATGCCACACCTCACTCCACATCCAGCAAGCTACCAGCAGCAAGGAAGAAGTTTAAACCACCACCGCGGAACAAAAACACTGCTGTCCGCGTGAAAGAGAAAATTGTTAAGCCAACTCAGGAATCTCGACATCATTTTATAGAAGAAATTGATCCAGCCAGGTAGACCCTACTCATTCTTCAGAATGAATCAAACTATATTATTAAAACTTGTATTTTTTTGCTTTTCATAGCTACAGGAACAGTATATTTCACAATATATGCACAGCTGTTTTAACTGAGGGTTTTCATGAAGCATTCACTGAGTTCTTCACATTGATAGAGAAGCAGAGACAAGAGCACAAAGTTGCTGGACCAGCAGCCATTTTATTATCACCCTTAATTGACAATGACGAAGACAAACTGAGATATCTTGTGTCCAGACTGAAGGAGGCGGAGTCTGCCAAGCGGAAGGAAGAACTAGACGTGGTTTACATGAACCAGAGAGACTTGGCACTCCATTTTGAAGATACAGGAGATCGTTGGTTGGCAGATCATTTCCATTCGTGTTGCTTGGAGACAGGTCGTTGTATTACGGGAGACAATAGAAGAAAGGAGGGTGAGGCTCACCTTCATGTTGGCCTGGCCTATGAAAACAGAGGTACAGTACTTAGAATAACACACTCACTCCACTCTTATACTCTTCAATTTCTTTTGTAGAGGAGTATGAGGATTGTGTGAAACACTTGCTCCAGTTTTATGAGCTGGCTCGTAAGCATCACTGGCATAAAGAATCAGGGGAGAGACTCTATCCTATTGCTTGTGAGCACTTACGAAGGGTCTATACTAAAATGGCCGAAAAAGTATTATTAAATAAAACATCAGTAACGTAAGTATTTATATGACTTGTTTTCCAGAGTGAGTCTGTTTCTAGTTCCGTTGATCTTCTGATCAAAGCACATCAAATAGCTAAGGAGAGTGGGGATAATTATCAGGAGGGCGTGGCAAATTATAGACTAGGATGTGCCTATGAGAGGATTGAAGATTATGATAAAGCTATAAAGGTACATGTAAATTAATGGCTGCCAATGGATGATTAGTAATGGAGTATGGTTCGGTATAGGCACATAGGGGGTACTTGGAACGGTGTCGTTATCATCGTGATCAGTTGGGAGCCAGCACAGCATATAGAGCCTTATCAAGATGCTATGAAACGTAAGTCATGTAGTATACTATGTAAAAAATACAGCTATCACTATCTATTGTGGCATAGACTGGGTGATATCGAGAATGCTGTCAAGTACCTGGAGTTATATGTTGAAGTGGCTGAGGGTATTGAGTCAAAGGAGACAGTTACTAAAGCATACTGCAATGCAGGGATAATGTTCAATACACTGGTAATTAGGAGATTACAGACTATTATACATGTACCTTATACTGTCTATTAATTACCGTAGGTGTAATAAATTCCGTGGTATTAAAATTTTCGTGTTTTCCTAAAAAAACCCAAATATTTCAAAAATTTCACTGTACAAAATTTTTGTGGTAGGTGTAGCCACACGTGCATGTGGAACAAGTGTGCGTAATGTTTTAGCTTGTTCTTTGTATTGTGGGTGTGGTCTCTGCATCCATTTAATTTTATGGGTCTAAAATGGCCACGAAAACCACGAAAGTTAATATACCATGGAATTTATTACACTTACGGTACTATAGTACGTACATATACACTAGTAGTCCTCTTTATTGCATGTATTGTATAATATACATGTACATACATGTATTGTAATACAACGGATTATATGATACACTGTTACAATACACATGTGCTACATGCATGTACAGTAGCTGGTAAACAAGGCGAGTGCAATTATTTCCCAGAATTGCACGAGAAACTATGTTATTAAATATTAATAATATAGTTATTAAAAGTTATTAAATTTATGAGTGCAATTATTTTTTCAGAGTGCAATTATAAAAATAATTGCACGGCTGGGGTACGGTGCTTAACCATTGTATTCTAATATACTATATTATTAGTAAGGTAAACTCACAGAATAAAAAAATTACCTGGCTGTTTAGTCGTAGCGGTGTTGTTCTTCTATGAAGCAAAATCGGAACTTAAGGCAAAAGTAATTAAAAAAACGAATTTTTAGAGTAATTTTACTATTTTCTTGTAAATAATTATTTATTTTAACGAAATTAGAGTGCCGAATATTTAGAAGATTTACAGTACCATATTTCCGTCCCTGCAGGGTGAATACGAGAAGGCTGTAAGCTATTTCTCTAGGAGTTATGATCTATCCAAGAAGCTTGAGGCTACAGACAAGAAAGGAATGGAGTCAACTCGTGTCCATTATGGAATAGCACAGACCCATCACAAGCTAATGTCATTCTACGAGAAAATAGGTCAAAGTTCAGACAATGGGATAAAGGATTTGGTGCATTGGAAGGGCACAAGACAGGAGCAGTCTGTCACCAGTACTGATGATAATCAGAGTTACCAACACAATGGGAAAACTGATACTGAAAATTAACTGATAAAATCTCTGTTACTTGAAGAAATAACACATCAAACTGTTTTTTTTTTCTGTTTCATTGTTTGTATTATTATAATGATCGATAGATTATAGTGATATTGATTGATTCAGGGAAAATAAGATCAAAAAATGCTATACATTTATATACATTACAAAGTACTTGTGCAGTAGACAATTATATTGACATGTATGTGCATCCTACAGTATGGAACTGCATGAAATCCTGTGCACTGTAATAAACATTAATTTGTGTGAATGATAGATTAAACCATACAACAGTTTATTTTTAAACAAACTTAATAGCTGGCTTTTCAAGTTAGCGACAACTTCAACTAGTGACATTGTGTTATAGATAAATTAATGGTCTAACAATAGCACAATAGTCTCGTTATCACATTCATAGAAATGACTACTGTATCAGGCACATCTATATTCAAGAATAGAGGAGTACTCACTATACTGATATGGATGCTATTGAACAACATATGTGATCCAGCAATTGCAGTCACCATTACTGATGGATCTACCAGGCTGTTTATTAACATAGCAGCTTCAGCTTTCTTGTTATTTCTTGCTTGCTTAGTACCATTGGCAACAATACTCGCAGATCTGAAATTCAAAGGGTTTTATTTCACAATAGGTAGCCTGATAGTTGGATTCATTGTGACTGTTTTATACTTTGTTCAGAATTATTTTTACATCCATCCAACACCTCGCGTGAATCAGTCAATATTTGAGATTGTGCTTGATGATTCATCACCTCTGTACACTGCCTTTCGTAGTCTATTTGATGTGTTTGTGATCCTGTTTGGAGTGGATTTGATGCCAGATGCATCCTCAAATGATCTGAGTTCGTTCATGTGGTGGCTGTGGTTCTTCAAGTTGCTTGGGCAATCTGTAACATCAGTGGTTGGTTGCACAGGGGGAACTCTGATTTCCAAATCTAAGTTACTCCTCAGTGTTGATATCACCCACTGTATCCTCCTCATATTCATAGTGCTATTGTGTGTTATGTTTAAAAAATGGCTTCATTCTGCAAAGAACAGAAAACAAAATGCCATTAAATTAATAGTAGGTGTTCTATACTATGCCAAGGTTCATAAATATCCACGAAACCCGTCTGCGTTTACCTTCTGTGAAGATGCCAAGGTATCACGAATTGACTTTGGCAAGAAGCAATATGGTGGACCATATGAGGAAGAAGATGTGGAAGCTGTAAAAGCATTTTTTCGATTGCTACCATATTCGTTCTGTATATGTTTGATATATTTCCCATTTATTCCATTAGGTAGACTTGAAGAGAATCAATCCTTTGCTGAGTGTCTCATTGGATCAACGTACTTCACTGAATACATTATTGCTGTGTTCATGATATTGTTTCATCAGTTGGTACTTAAAAGATATTGTCTATGGCAGGAGAAATTCAGCATGATGACTAAAGTGGGCTTTGGGATCCTATTAAGTTTCATTTCAAAAGCCATGTATCTCATA
Source organism: Chalinula nematifera (assembly GCA_036873525.1). Lineage (NCBI taxonomy): Eukaryota > Metazoa > Porifera > Demospongiae > Haplosclerida > Chalinidae > Chalinula > Chalinula nematifera. The sequence goes on from JAYJLX010124074.1 coordinate 16,641, forward strand.
ACAGAGCTAGTCCTGCAGTACACAATGTTTGATAGTATAAACAGTACAACAAGTACGTATTCATGTAATTACAATACAACTGAAGGCAATAGTGATTTTGATACTAGAATGTACTTTATGATACTTCCTCAAGTCATTGGATCGGCAGGCGCAATGTTGTGTCTCGTTATTTCCTTTGAATTCATTTTTGCCCAAAGCCCTTATAGCATGAGAGGGCTAATCCTTGGTATATTATACAGTTTGAAGATTATGTTAGAAGAGCTCGGGTGGTGGTGTGCATATATTCTAAAATTGACTCTTCCAGCAGATGTGCGTCCAAGTTCCGATACCTTTATATACACGATGAATTCAGTAGTGATGCTGATTTGTTTAGTGTCATTCTGTTTTATTCGTAAATGGTATAAATATCGTCTGAGAAACAAAGTATTCCCTCATTATTCAGCAGCTGCAAAATACTACATGAGATTGATACAGGCTAGGGACACCAACTATGGATCAAACGCAACAATTGATGATGACATTATCACTGATTAGATATAATTACACCATTTGTCTATATGTCACTCATTGTCATCATTACTACTCCAATAGCATGCAGTTGTCATAGTAATTATTGTAATATTTTAACTTAGTTGCAGGCTTGGCATTTTCAATGGGCTTTTATATAGTACATTGGGCCTTCATATAGGTGGGGCTACTAATGCTGGGAAATGGGTGGGGCTAACTGCTAATGCTTGATGGCTCAATGATCCATTAATTTTGGATATCCAAGTAGCAACTTGTATACAACAATAACAAGGCCACAGAACTCCTGCCACTTTTGCATTATCAATGTATTTATTGTTTGCTTGAAAATGCTATTATTTAGTGTACTGAATGTTATATGGTATTTTCAATTCCAAGGTGAATTAATACTGAAACAACTAAGCAGCTATTTCTCTACAATTTATGATATTCCACTGAGAAGCTCGTTGAGGTTGCTGACAAGAAAGGAATGGAGTTAACTCATGTCCATTACAGAATAGCATAGACCCATCACAAGCTAATGTCATTCTATGAGAAAATAGGTCAAAGTTCAGACAATGGGATAAAGGATTTGGTACATGGAAAGGGCACAAGACAGGAGCAGTCTGTCACCAGTACTGATGATAATCAGAGTTACCACCACAATGGAAAAATTGATACTGAAAATTAAATAAATCTATTAATTATCTTCAAATGAAAAGATGTAAATGTATCGTACTGTTTTTTTTTCTGTTTCATTGTTTGTGTTATAGATGATTGATACATTATTGTGATATAGATCAATTCAGACATGTCAAAGAAAACAATACATGTACATTGTCATGTGTATCCCTACAGTAAAGGACTGCATGATACATTATACTGTCCTGCGCACTGTACTAAACGTACATGTATATGAGTGACATATAGCTAGACATTAAATATATACAACCATTTGTTTTTAAATAAACAATTAATTTAACTAATGACAATGCATTAGGTATAGATGTTTTTCCACAGTATATAATGGTAGATCTATAACTTACAATTGCATAATTGAGTCATTATTATTGTTTAGCGTACATACGTATGATGACTACTCTATCAGGTACATCTATATTCAAGAACAGAGGAGTACTCACTATACTGATATGGATGCTATTGAACAACATATGTGATCCAGCAATTGCAGTCACCATTACTGATGGATCTACCAGGTTCATTATTAACATAGCAGCTTCAATTTTTTTGGCATTTCTTGCCTGCTTTGTACCATTGGCGACAGTATTTGCAGATCTGAAATTCAAAGGGTTTTACTTCACAATAGGTAGCCTGATAGTTGGATTTATTGTGACCGTTTTGTACTTTGTACAGAATTATTTTTACATCCATCCAACACCTCCTGTTAATCAGGCGATATTTGAGATTGTGCTTGATGTTTCATCACCTCTGTACACTGTCTTTCGGACTTTATTTGATGTGTTTGTGATCCTATTTGGAGTAGATTTGATGCCAGATGCATCCTCGAATGAGCTGAGCTCATTTATGTGGTGGCTTTGGTTTTTTAAGTGCCTTGGGCTATCTGTAACATCAGCGGTTGGTTGCACAGGGGGAACTCTGATTTCCAAATCTAAGTTACTCCTCAGTGTTGATATCACCCACTGTATCCTCCTCATATTGATAGTCCTATTGTGTGTTATATTTAGAAGGTGGCTTCATTCTGCACAGAATAGAAAACAGAATGCCGTCAAATTAATCGTAGGCATTCTATACTATGCCAAGGTTCATAAATATCCACAAAACCCATCCGCATTTACCTTCTGTGAAGATGCCAAGGTATCACGAATTGACTTTGGCAAGAAGCAATATGGTGGACTGTATGAGGAAGAAGATGTGGAAGCTGTGAAAGCATTGTTCCGATTGCTACCATATTTGTTCTGCATTTGTTTAATATATTTTCCATTTGTTCCATTAGGTAGACTTGAACAGAATCAATCCTTCTCAGAGTGTCTCATTGGATCAACGTACTTCACTGAATACATTATTGCTGTGTTCATGATATTGTTTCATCAGTTGGTACTTAAAAGATATTGTCTATGGCAGGAGAAATTCAGCATGATGACTAAAGTGGGCTTTGGGATCCTATTAAGTTTCATTTCAAAAGCCATGTATCTCATAACAGAGCTAGTCCTGCAGTACACAATGTTTGATAGTATAAACAGTACAACAAGTACGTATTCATGTAATTACAATACAACTGAAGGCAATAGTGATTTTGATACTAGAATGTACTTAATGATACTTCCTCAGGTCATTGGATCGGCAGGGGCAGTATTGTGTCTCGTTATTTCCTTTGAATTCATTTTTGCTCAAAGCCCTTACAACATGAGAGGGCTAATTCTTGGCATGTTGTACAGTTTGAAGCTTATTTTAGAAGAGCTCGGGTGGTGGTGTGCATATATTCTAAAATCGACTCTTCCAGTAGATGTGAGTCCAAGCTCCGATACCTTTATATACACGATGAATTCAGCAGTGATGCTGATTTGTTTAGTGTCATTCTGTTTTATTCGTAAATGGTACAAGTACCGTCTGAGGAACAAAGTATTCCCTTATTATTCAGCAGCTGCAGAATACTACATGAGATTGATACAGTCTAGGGACGGCAACTATGGATCAAACGTAACAATTGATGATAATTTGCAACATAATGAACTAAACATGCTCTGATTAATTAAATATAGATACAATATATAACTTAGTTATTATATCATGCACTCCTAATATCCTAGCCTATTATTGATTAGTTGTAATAGCATTGCACTGGATCTGAATGTGTGGGTTTGCTAATGCTATGAGATGGGTGGGGCTAACTGCATGCTTGTAGAGCTTCATGCTAGTAGTAACATAGAGCAAGGTCAAGGTCACAGTGCATGCATTCGTCAAAGCAAGACATACGTATAGGTTAATTAATGTCAGCCGGTCCATGTTATGTAGTACGTTTTATATGCTGAAAAATTCTAAATTTACCTGCTAATGGTATTTCATTAATTCCAAGGTGCATCAATACTGATATAAGCTATTTCTTTAATGGTACTATCTGACTTATATAGAAGCTTGAGGTTAGTGACAAGAAAGGAGGAATCTGCTCATGTCAATAGCACAAACTCATCACAAGCAAACATGTCGAGAAAATAAGTCAAAGTTCAGATAATGGGATACTGAGTTGATTTGGTGCATTGGAAAGGCTCACATTAGACAGGAATATAGTCTACTGCAGTACTACCACACCAATAGGAAAAGCTGACTTTAATGTCAGTATAAGTTAATCATACTAAATTTTTTTATTAAGAAAAGTGTAATTTTGTTAAACAAAATTAATAATTAAGTAATATTCTCCATGTCTGTACATATGCATGCCTTGTTCCTGAGCTTAAAAGTATAAACAGCTCAGTACGCAGCGAATACAGGCTCATAAAAACGTACAGCTTGAATTTTATGCTCTGTTTATTTTGCTTGCTGGTTTATGATATACATCATGTAACCTGATGTTCTTTGAGGAGAACAACTAGTGATCATGATTGTGCCAACTGGAAAAAAATTTATTTAAACAAATCAATTAATTTTGTTTTTCTTTCTGTTTCATTGTTTGTATTAAAGATATTTACTAATATACCTCAATCCAGCATTCACTTTTATTTGTCAATAATACTATATATGCATGTACGTATACCAGCTCAACAAGCCACACCTGTTGTTGTCCAACACTGCACTGACTAACACACATAATGTAATAATGAATGAGGAATCAGCCAATAAACTTGACTATAACGTTGTTTTCTAAACTATAAACGGCACATGACCAGTGCACTGGCTCTAACCAGTGCACTGGCTCTACAACGTATGTGTGTCCACATATGATGTATAAGAGTTACATTATTAGATATACCACTGCATGTTAAGATGACTACATCGGGTTCATCTATATTCAAGAACAGAGGAGTACTCACTATACTGATATGGATGCTATTGAACAACATATGTGATCCAGCGATTGCAGTTAGCATTACTGATGGATCTACCAGGTTAATCATCAACATAGCTGTTCCACTTTTCTTAGTGCTATTTAGCTGTCTGGTACCATTGGCAACAATATTTGCAGATTTGAAATTCAAAGGGTTTTACTTTATAATAGGTAGCCTGGTCGTTGGATTCATTGTGACTGTTTTATACTTCGTTCAAAATTATTTCTATATCCATCCAACACCTCACATGAATCAGACAATATTTGAGATTGTCCTTGACGTTTCATCACCTTTGTACACTGCCTTTCGGACTTTATTTGATGTGTTTGTGATCCTGTTTGGAGTAGATTTGATGCCAGATGCATCCTCGAATGAGCTGAGTTCGTTCATGTGGTGGCTTTGGTTCTTCAAATGTCTTGGGCAATCTGTAACTACACTGGTTGCTTGTATAGGAGGAACTCTGATTTCCAAATCTAAAGTTCTCCTTGGTATCAATATCACCCACTGTATCCTCCTCATATTGATACTCCTCTTGTGTATCAAGTTCAAAAAATGGCTTCATTTTAAACAGAATAGAAAACAAAATGCCATTAAATTAGTAGCAGGTGTTCTATACTATGCCAAGGTTCATAAATATCCAGAAAACCCGTCCGCATTTACCTACTGTGAAAACACCAAGGTGTCACGAATTGATTTTGGCAAGAAGCAATATGGTGGACCATATGAGGAAGAAGATGTGGAAGCTGTGAAAGCATTTTTTCGATTGCTACCATATTCGTTCTGTATATGTTTGATATACTTCCCATTTTATCCATTAGGTAGGTTTCAAAAACATCAATCCTTCTCAGAGTGTCTTATTGGATCAACGTACTTTACTGAATATGTTATTGCTGTGTTCATGATACTGTTTCATCAGTTGGTACTTAAAAGTTATTGTCTATGGCAGGAGAAATTTAGCATGATGACTAAAGTGGGCTTTGGAATTCTATTAAGTTTCATTTCTAAAGCCATGTATCTTGTAACTGAGCTGGTCCTACAGTACACAATGTTTGATAATATAAACATTACAACAAGTCTGTATTTACATAAATACAATGCAACTGCAGGCAGCAATGATTTTGATACTAGAATGTACTTTATGATACTCCCTCAAGTTATTGGAGCAGTTGGTGCAGTGTTGTATATAGTGATTTCCTTTGAATTCATCTTTGCCCAAAGCCCCTATAGCATGAGAGGCTTGATTCTTGGCTTGACATTCAGCTTGAAACTTATTTTGGAAGAACTTGGATGGGATTGTGTATATATTTTAAAGTCAACTCTTCCAGCAGACGTGATCCCCAGTTGCAATACCTACATTTACACCTTGAATTTGGTAGTGATGTTAATTTGTTTAGTATCATTTTGTTTCATTCGTAAATGGTATAAGTATCGTTTGAGGAACAAAGTCTTCTCTCATTACTCAGCAGCTGAGAATTACTACACGAGATTGATACTGGATGATGCTACCACTACTGGGGGTAGTTATGGATCAATTACAACATTTGGTAATGATTATAGCATTAATACTGATTAGATATGGTATACCCCACACATGATTTGTATTCATATATAAGTGTAAGTACCCATACATGCTCAGTTTATACTGTCATACAGTGCATTTATTATTACACTCACTTACATTATAGTTGTAGTTATTTAGTGATTTATTTCATTTGGCTAGTTTGTTGCTTTAAAATTGGCTTTTAACTGTACACATACGTTACATGTTTACATGTACATGAATAGATCAGTGTGCAGGGCTGTTAAGGTCATGAGGTGGGTGGGGCTGTGAGGGCTATATGGAATAGGTGGAGCTATATGTTGTGAGTACTGAATGTCCTCAAGATTGACTTGGATCAGCAGAATTGATGCACCAGCTCTTGTACTCAATCTGGGCTCAGTACTGAGCTATAGTGGCACTTTAGTTTTGAAGCTAGGGACACTAGTTTCAATTTCAATAATATTATAATAGAGCAATAATTATTCTGATATTGTATGGCATTACAGTATATTCTGATTCAAATCTTTCAGGCCACTTTGTTTGTCACCTATTAACCTGTACCCTATGCAGTTAGCCAGCTATATAGCTACATTACAATTATAATACAAATAGCACATTATAATTATGCATTGGATACATGAACTGACATACTGAGGAGCTATCTAATAACGAAAACTAATTGTATGCATTGTTTTCTAAATAGCTTGATTCAGATATTGAACCGGTAATATAGTCACGTCACCCATCCTTTAGCATGGTTTAATCGTCCAAGATATTTTACAAATCCACAATCATTGACTTTGTAAACTATTATATTTTTTTTTAATGTGCACGGTGCCATATTGTAACAACTGACATGCTTACTCTAATTTGTCATTACTATATTATAGTGAACTCATCACTGGCGTAAACTAGATGAACCTATAACCAGTCATGTTTTCTTTTACACATGACTGCACTAAGTGAATTTAGTTGACTGTAATTCATAGTTGCTGATAATATATGGTGAGTTCAAAAAAGTTGCATGGGGGGCTATGTCCCCCTTTCATTAAAGTTGAAGAGGAAGAGGAGGGGGCTAAAGCCCCTACCCCCTAACCCCCGTCCCTAAGCTTAAGAAGGAAGGTATAGGGGTCAGGCCAGTACACAGCAAACATACACCTGCTTATCAAAACATAACGAATTTCATGCTTTGTTTATTTCACTTGATGGGTATGATGCTCTCCTTTGTAGCCTGTTTGTTGAAGAGAGCAACATGTGTCATCTGAGAAAAGTTCACTTAACTTGAAATCAGAATGTTTGCTTTTCTGTTTCATTATGTGTATTGTAGATATTTATATTTCCTCCAGCTAGTGGTTAATTGGTTATTTGTCAATGTATACTGTATGCACGTACTTTATACCCCGACCAATTCAACAATGCACATGCACCTGTAAACATATTATGTCTAATACAATGTACATCAACTTATACTGAATGAATCTACAAATAATGTATCATGCAGCCTAGTAGACTATAAAATAAGCTTTCTAAAACTATAAAAAGCATGAATTTGAACCAGCAATATCTATTGTGTCTATACATAATGTATTGTATTTAGGTATATCACTGCACTGGTGTGCTTGATGACTAAAATGGGCACATCTATATTCAAGAACAGAGGAATACTCACTTTACTGATATGGATGCTATTGAACAACATATGTGATCCAGCGATTGCAGTTAGCGTAACTGATGGATCTACCAGGTTAATCATCAACATAGCTGTTTCAGTTTTTTTAGTGCTACTTAGCTGTCTGGTACCATTGGCAACAATATTCGCAGATCTGAAATTCAAAGGGTTCTACTTTATAATAGGTAGCCTGGTAGTTGGATTCATTGTGAGTGTTTTATACTTCGTTAAGAATTATTTCTACTTCCATCCAACAGTTCATATGAATCAGACAATATATGAGATTGTGCTTGATATTTCATCACCTCTGTACACTGTGGCCTTTCGAACTTTATTTGAGGTGTTTGTGATCCTGTTTGGAGTAGATTTGATGCCAGATGCATCCTCAAATGAGCTGAGTTCGTTCCTGTGGTGGCTTTGGTTCTTCAAGAGCCTTGGGCAATCTGTAACTACACTGGTTGCTTGTATAGGAGGAACTCTGATTTCCAAATCTAAAGTTCTCCTTGGTATCAATATCACCCACTGTATCCTCCTCATATTGATACTCCTCTTGTGTATCAAGTTTAGGCAATGGCTTCGTTCTGCAGAGAACAGAAAACAAAATGCTGTTAAACTAGTATTAGGTGTATTATACTACGCCAAGGTCCATAAATATCCACAGAGTCAGTCTGCTTTTACCTTCTGTGAAGATACCAAGGTGACACGAATTGATTTTGGCAAGAAGCAATATGGTGGACCATATGAGGAAGAAGACGTAGAAGCTGTGAAAGCATTTTTCCGATTGCTACCATATTTGTTCTGTATGTGTTTGATATATTTCCCATTTATTCCATTAGGTAGACTTGAACAGAATCAATCCTTCTCAGAGTGTCTCATTGGATCAACGTTCTTCACTGAAAACACTATTGCTGTGTTCATGATCTTGTTTCATGAGTTAGTACTTAAAAGGTATTGTCTGTGGCAGGAGAGATTCAACATGATGACTAAAGTGGGCTTTGGGATTCTATTAAATTTCATTTCAAAAGCCATGTATCTCATAATGGAGGTGGTCCTACAGTACACAATGTTTGATAGTATAAACAGCACAGCAAGTTCGTATTCATGTAAATACAATACAACTGAAGGCAATGGTGCGGATTTTGATACTAGAATGTACTTTATGATACTCCCTCATGTCATTGGATCAGTCGGTGCAGTGTTGTGTCTTGTTATTTCCTTTGAGTTCGTTTTTGCCCAAAGCCCTTACAGCATGAGAGGGCTAATCCTTGGCATATTGTACAGCCTGAAACTTATTTTGGAACAGCTCGGGTGGTTGTGTGCATATATTCTAAAATCAACTCTTCCAGCAGATGTGAGCCCAAGTTGCAATACCTACATTTATGTCTTGAACTTGGTAGTAATACTGTTCTGTTTAGTATCATTCTGTTTCGTTCGGAAAAGGTACAAGTATCGTTTGAGGAACAGAGTCTTCTCTCATTACTCAGCAGCTGAGAATTACTACACGAGAGTGATACTGGATGATGCTACCTCTACTGGTGGTAGTTATGGATCAATTACAACATTTGATAATAATTAAAGCATTAATACTGATTAGATTCAGTATACCCCATACATGATGTGTGAGTACCATGTACATGTTTAGTTTATACCATCATTTATTATTGAAATCACTTACATTAGTAATAGTTTATCAGTGATTTATTTCTTGTATAAAAATGGCTTTTATAACTGCATGAATAGATAAATGCTGTCGGGGTTGTTAAAATGGTATTAAATGGGTGCTGGGGCTGTGATTTTATATTTGAATGGCCTCAATATAGAGTCTAAGATATAATTTTTATGAGTCGTATAACAAAACAAAAGATTGATTTGCCGTAGAATTGATGTAACCAGCCTGGCTCTATTTGGGCTGAGTTATATATACAGCGGCATTAGTTTAGAAGCTATGGGTCACTATACACTATACTTTTAGTACTATTGCCGTATAATAATATTCTGATATTATTTGGTATTATAGTATATTGATTCAAATCTCTTGGGACACTTTGTTTGTCAAACGTAATAGTATAACTATTATCGTCAATAAATAACTATAAGTATAACTTGCACCTTATGCAGTAAGCCAGCAGCTGCTATAATAACATAATACACGTTGCACACTATGCTTATATATGCATTGGAAATACATTAACCCGTATACTGTGGAGCTATCTCATAACTAAAACTAATCGTAAATATTGTTTTATAAATAGCCTTATTCATCAGATATTGAACCAGCTGTATTGTCACACCATCATCCATTTGCTATTTACACCCATTTGCCTAATATACTAATATATATCACTGTGTCTTATGTACTACCTGCATCATTTCAACTGTGCCTCATGTGCACAGCCTGACTATACAATGGGTATACATCTATATTCAAGAACAGAGGAGTACTCACTATACTGCTATGGATGCTATTGAACAACACACGTGATCCAGCAATTGCAGTTAGCATTACTGATGGATCTACCAGGCTGTTTATAAACATAGCTGCTTCAGCATTCTTGTTATTTCTTGCCTGCTTAGTACCATTGGCAACAATATTCGCAGATTTGAAATTCAAAGGGTTTTACTTTACAATAGGTAGCCTGGTCGTTGCATTTATTGTGACTGTTTTATACTTCGTTCAAAATTATTTTTACATCCATCCAACACCTCACGTGAATCAGACAATATTTGAGATTGTGCTTGATGTTTCATCACCTCTGTACACCACCTTTCGTAGTCTGTTGGATGTGTTTGTGATCCTGTTTGGAGTGAATTTGATGCCAGATGCATCCTCAAATGAGCTGAGTTCATTCATGTGGTGGCTTTGGTTCTTTAAGTGCCTTGGGCAATCTGTAACATCAGCACTTGGTTGCGCAGGAGGAACTCTGATTTCAAAATCTAAGTTACTCATCAGTGTTGATATCACCCACTGTATCCTCCTCATATTGATAGTACTATTGTGAGTTATATTTAGGAAATGGCTTTGTTCTACACGGAACAGAAAACAAAATGCGATTAAATTAATAGCAGGTGTTCTACACTATGCCAAGGTTCATAAATATCCACAGAGTCGGTCTGCTTTTACCTACTGTGAAGATGCCAAGGTGACACGAATTGATGTAGGCAAAAAGCAATATGGTGGACCGTATGAGGAAGAAGATGTGGAAGCTGTGAAAGCATTTTTCCGATTGCTACCATATTTGTTCTGTATGTGTTTGATATACTTTCCATTTATTCCATTAGGTAGACTTGAACAGAATCAATCCTTCTCAGAGTGTCTCATTGGATCAACGTACTTCACTGAATACATTATTGCTGTGTTCATGATACTGTTTCATCAGTTGGTACTTAAAAGGTATTGTCTATGGCAGGAAAAATTCAACATGATGACTAAATTGTATCTCATAACTGAGGTGGTCCTACAGTACACAATGTTTGATAGTATAAACAGTACAACAAGTTCGTATTCATGTAAATACAATGCAACTGCAGGCAATAGTGATTTCGATACTAGAATGTACTTTATGATACTTCCTCAGATCATTGGATCGGTTGGTGCAGTGTTGTGTCTTGTTATTTCATTTGAATTCATTTTTGCCCAAAGCCCCTACAGCATGACAGGGCTAATTCTTGGTTTGGTATTCAGTTTGGAACTTATTTTAGAACAGCTTGGATGGGAGTGTGCAAATATTCTTAAATCAATCCTTCCAGTGGATGTGAACCCGAGTTGCAATACCTACATCTATGTCTTGAATTTGGTAGTGATGCTGATCTGTTTAGTATCATTCTGTTTTGTTTGTAAATGGTACAAGTATCGTCTGCGGAACATAGTATTTCCTCATTATTCGATAGCTGAGGAATACTACACACGACTGATACCAGATAGATCCAATGACAATATCTTTGGATCAACAACTACAACATTTGGTGGCAGTGAATACAACGCAGCCAGTTAAATTCAATACACTAGCCACAGTACTGTGATTATAATCATTACCCTTAATTATAATTTTTGATTTTGTTATTTTGTGTGTGAGTTGAGTTATAATACATAAGTGTGTCCCCAGGGACACTGTTTTCCTATGATTTCAATGAAACGGTTCAATAACAACTATGATCATGTGACCTCAGTGTGTCTAATTCATTTAAACAATAGAGTTGTATATGATACAATTTTTTCTTTCCCTTCAATTCATAGTGTTTTGATTTATCACCAAAACATGCTTTCACAACAGTGCAAAAAGTATTATGCATGTTTTATACTTGTATGTATAATGATCTTGAAAATGAAGAGGTCATGTGCATTATGTTAATTGTGGTATTCCGAGCGATTATAAGCTAACCCTATATACACTGTAGCAAGCTATTTATGTAAATGCATGCATGATAGAGAGAAAACAAACTTTATCAACTTATATAACAAACTAGTTTCAGTGCCACAGTTTATTAGTTGATCAACGATGTCTGTCTGCAAATGTTCATCTCTCCAAATGAGAAACAAGGGAGTAATGATAATCTTGGTATGGATGCTACTGATTAATTTCTGTGATCCTTCAGTGGCACAACATACCAAGAAGTCCTCTATTCGCTCCATCATCTCCCTCACCTCCACTCTCCTTTTGATTGTGCTCAGCTTAATGCTACCACTGGCAACTGTTTTTGCAGATCTGAAGTTCAAGGGATTTCATTTTACCATTGGAAGCATATTGATTGGAATCATCATCTCCTTATTGTATTGTTTCCAGAGCTTCCTTGATGCACATGTCATTGACATAGCAGACTCCCCAACTGTTTTCAAAATCCTACTTGAGGTGTGTTCACCGTTGAACTATACATTTCGTAAGCTGTTCATGACTTACATGACACTGTATGGAGCAGATTTGATGACCGATGCCTCATCCAGTCAGTTAAGTTCTTTTGTATGGTGGTTCTGGTTGGCTGTCTATGGAGGATTCCTGTCCACTGTTGTAATCAGTTGTAGTAGCCGTATTCTCTTTATATCGAAGGATATTGAGTTGTTAGTGGTTAACATATCTCACTTTACTTGCTTGTGTGTAATACTGGTTTCTTGTATTATGTTCAGAAAATGGCTCTATTCAGTTAGGAATGTATATAAAAATGCAGTCAAATTAATAGCAGGTGTTCTATACTATGCTAAGTATCATAAATATCCACAGAGTCAGTCTGCTTTTACCTACTGTGAAGATGCCAAGGTGACACGAATTGATTTTGGCAAGAAGCAATATGGTGGACCGTATGAGGAAGAAGATGTGGAAGCTGTGAAAGCATTTTTCCGATTGCTACCATATTTGTTCTGTATGTGTTTGATATACTTTCCATTTATTCCATTAGGTAGACTTGAACAGAATCAATCCTTCTCAGAGTGTCTCATTGGATCAACGTACTTCACTGAATACATTATTGCTGTGTTCATGATATTGTTTCATCAGTTGGTACTTAAAAGATATTGTCTATGGCAGGAGAAATTCAGCATGATGACTAAAGTGGGCTTTGGGCTTGGGTTGATAGTCATTTCCAAAGCCATGTATCTCATTACAGAGGTGCTGTTAAGATTTACAGTATTTCCTGAAACTGAAGCATTGGGTGTCTTTAATTTAAGAAACCTCACTAGTTCTAAAGCTGACCACTTTGATGTCCATATGTATTTCATGATATTTCCTCAAGTCGTTGGATCAGTTGGTTCCGTGCTGTGTATAGTTACTTCATACGAGTTCATATTTGCCCAATGCCCATACAATATGAGGGGTCTGGTGTTTGGATCACTGTATGGGCTTAATGCCATCCTTGAGCAGCTGGGATGGTGGTCTGTGTTTCTTCTTAATTCATTTGCTTTTGATGTACAGCCTAGCTTGAATACATATGTCTATGGCTTGAGTTTAATAGTTATGATTGTTTATTGGTTGCTGTTCTGTTGGATCCGTAAATGGTATACGTTTCGGTTGAGGAATAGTGTCTATTCCCATTATTTTGCAGCCGAAGATTACTACACAAAATTAATTCAAGAAACAGAAAAAGATGAATATCCCCCATCTTTGTACTAAGCACTGGCACTAGTACTCGTACTAGTACTGTTTCTCAGTAGTGTATAGCAATTTTTCTTTCAGTTTTATCTAAATTTTGCTCTTTTTCACCCATTAATATTTCAGTAAGAGTATGATACACTATGGGTTTAGTCTATCTAACAGTAATAGTAGGAGATTGGTAGCCAAAATGAATGAGCCTGTTGCAATTTAAATTTATTTTTTTTTGTAAAGCTTTGGTATGATTATTTAATAATTTTTAATTAACTAGCCCCGCCCTGACCCCTCCCCAATTTTGCGCATTGCGCATGTAGACTATAGCCAGACATGCAACTATCTGAACAGCTTTTGACTGTTGTTGCCCTTTGGGTCACTTTATCCGACTCCATTCCTTTATCGAGCGAATGGTCACACTTTCAGAAGTTTGTGAACGACTACCAAAAGCCTTACAAAAATGACTCTGAAGTATCAATGAGAAAATTCGATGTTTTCAAGGTAAACGAGACCACTGGTGTAAATTCTCTTCTAAATTAAACTATAGTATCTATTCTGGTATTTATATATATATTTCCTACCGAAGGGTTGGGACGTTGAGAGATGTGAGTTTATTGATATGGTTTTGAACGCGATTATTCTGGTGACAGTCTTGTGACATGATTTATAATTGCCTTGTCAGCACATAGCAGTCATAGCTCAAAGCTATCTATGCTCAATGTAACCTTTACTCATCAATATGCTATTACAGTAGTTTATTTGATGTTATAGGAAAGCCTTAAACGTCATCAATGGTTGAATGCCGTTGAGTTAGAGCGTAAAGGAACAGCAGTTTATGGAGTCAATAAATTCTCCGACCTCACTCCAGAAGAATTCAAAAGTAATAAAATATTTTTATGTCTCGACCATCGTTGTATGGTTCCTTGTATATTAGGCATGTACTTGAGTTCACCAAGGCCTCCTCGATCATCCAACCCATCCTCACATAAAGATAACAGTTTTGTACGGGATTTATCACTCTCCGATATCCCAAAGCGATTTGATTGGTGAGTTGGTTATACTAGTTGGTCATGTGACCAGTTGATGATGTCATTGTATTTTCACAGGAGGCAGTGGAATGGCACAAATGTCATTAGTAGCATTAATAATCAGCAATATGTGAGTCAATAATTGTATAATATAATGTTGTATAAAATATTTACCGTACTTGTTCGTTAAAATGTATGGTTGTGAAGCTTTATTATTACTTATTAAATAACAATGGCAGTGTGGGTGTGGTCCATGAAAAATTGCGGTTCAATGTTCACCCATATTGTATCAGCGTTTATGTCGTAGATAAACAAAGCTCTAATCGTTTGTTTTCTTTCTCCCTTTTCTTGTCACATGTAAAATACCTTGATGACTGTGTGTACCCTTCACTGTACAGTGTGGAAGCTGTTGGTAAGTCTGCTTGGCTATTTTAACTTATATCTTTATAAAGCTATATGCTATATAGTGGATTTGACCTTTTCACACCAATAAATTAACTGTCACTGACTGCGTGTGTGTGTGTGTTTGTTGATTTCTCAGGGCATTCAGTGTTATTGAGACTGTTGAGAGTGCACTAGCAATCGAAACCAAGTCATCTCCACAGAAACTCAGTGTACAGCAGTTAATATCATGCGAAACCGTGAAGGGTAAACTGGACGGATGCAGTGGAGGAGATATATACTCTGCTTTTCAAAGGATACAAGAGGTTAGCACTATACATTATATATATATATATATATATCCCAGTACTACTCTTGTATATTGTTTAATAGAATAATGTAGTCATAGTACCTGATCATGATTATCCTTTCACCAGTTCAGATGGGAAGACTGGAAACTGTAAAAGCGGCCTGTATGTATATACACATGGATTGTATGTATGCCATGTATCACTGTATACTATATTGTTTGTAATGTAGACCTGATACTGGCGTAGTTGTAGAAGATTTTAAGTACTACCACAAGTAAGTGTATATATAGCTAAGCAACCTCTCAAAATGAAGTAGTTTCAAAATTGCTTGGTATCCATTGTTCAGAAGTTTAGCTGTTGTCTTAGTAACTAAATTACGTCATTTTAACTAATTTAATGAAAAATACTTTTGTGTTGACTTTAGTGCTAATGAGTCATCTCTAATGACTAGCTTGGTTTCTTCAGTATCTCCTACATCGAATGCCGTCAATGCTGTGCTATGGCAGGACTATAAAGGTAATGTAGTATATAATGTATGTATGTGTATACATATGTAAGTCTGTACGCATAATATTATATTTATGTTACAAGTATGTTTCCTGTAATGCTATAGAGGGTATTATTCAGCATCATTGTAATTCAGAAAACCTGGACCATGCTATTCAAGTAGTTGGATATAGCCTGGAAAGCGGTTAGTACAACATATATGATCGTATTACATGTATATAATACATAACAATATGTATGTGAATAGCATAGTATTGTATTACATGTATAACCCGTCCAGTATTGCATTGTATGTATTATGTGTATGTGTAATGTTCTATAGATCCCATTCCTTATTGGATTATACGTAATACCTGGGGCTCAGATTGGGGAGAGAATGGATACCTGAGAATATCATTGGGAGATAATACTTGTGGTATGACATACACACACACACATTAGCCTATATTATAATATACAGACACATGCACACTAGCTAACTCTATATTATATACAGATACACACTAACTACATGCACCGATGTACACTAGCTGGCTCTATACACATAGACTGTACATGACTATACGCCATGAATATATCTTGCTTTATATGATGTTTGCAATAAATGGGCATGGCTTTTTTTGTTTTATAGGTATTGCTGTTGAAGTTAATGCTGTTTATAAAGTTAAAAAAGTTTAGGATGATTTTAAAACATGTAATTTTTTTATTCATGTCAGATTTTGCTACATGTATTTTATAAGTTCATTATAATTATTTTTGTTTTATTAATTGTCAGCCACACCCATTGATTGCAATCTGCTCAGCCACTCCCATTTATTTTTCAATAGTAAAGTTGATTACATAAGCAGCCAATATACTAAATAGTATTACAAATTGTTATATAAGTTTTGCATGCACAGAATGAATTGGTGCAATTAAGAGCAAGTCTCAATCCATTGATCCTTCAGCTACCGTGCTTGATCCTCCTGTGGCGCCGTTAGCTGTGGGAGGGGTTGCAACGTACCAGATCTCATTGTGCCGATTAAACAGCCTGTACGGAGGGTCGTAGCCTGCACAGAAATAGTGATCCTTATCGAATTCCACGCCATCTTGCTCGAGCTGCTGGCCTAGTCTAGTGGCGTGCTCCAGGAGCTTTTCATTGCTGTTGAAGCCACTGTAGGACAGAACATAAGCCATGAACTCCGGATATTCTACTAAAGCGACATCTTTACTGGAGGGAGTTGGTGTGTTTTCTTGGTGGCTTGCAGGCACAAAGAAATGTACTCTGAATGAGGATTCACATGCGGGCCCTTGACTAGGCTGTATTTTGCAGGCTACCGGAGAGGTCATTGGTATTCTAGTACCAGCTGAGTTACCACCCATTATGTATTTGAAAAGCCTACGGAACCCAGTGGTCGCTGCATCAGTGTAGCTCATCGATTGAACTTCAGTCGAGACCCATTTGGTGGCCGGGTATCTTCTGACTTCGTATTCTGTTTCCTCGTTCTTTTTGGGCTCTGTCTTGAATTTTGGAGTCTCTAATCCGTGAGCAAACCAAGGACTTGGATCCGAATCTTCCACTGAAGTCGAGTTTCCCATCAAGAGTGCCTTACAAACGAATCTATGTCTGCTAGGAGCGAGGCTAAATGTCACTGTTCTAAATCTACTCAACATCGATATCTCGTCAGGCGTGGCCTGACCTCTGAATCATCAAAGATTCGATATCCTATCTCCGGTCCTGCAGTGGCAGGAAGTGACGTTTAGATCTATAATAAATTAGATCTAATTATTCCGCCCATTACGATTAGGTAGTTCAATTCCTACTGCTCTACTTCGTACCTACTAGTCTGGCTGGCCAGACCCTTTGCAAAGTGGAAGGGTCTGGTCTAAAGTCAACATAGCACTCGTACTGATGGAATGCAATTAGACAGGAAACGTAGGTGTGAAAAATGATTTATTACGTGTTAATGCGTGTATATTTGATTACGTTTATACACACACGTGTACTTTTTCTTTATCAATGACACGTGACACTGAGCCTACGATTGCTTGACGTCGGCTCAAAGTCACATGGATCAAATCTGATTGGGCTGCAAATTTTCTGCAGCACAGAACGAATGCTATGTTGGCTAAAGCCAACATAGCACCAGACCCTTCCACTCTATGCGAAGGGTGTGGCCAGCCAGACTACGTACCTACTGGGGAAACCAGCCCTTAGAGCAATAAACTCAACTATAAATAATTCAATAAATAATTCAATAAACAATGCCAAGCGACACTGGTACACATAATTATAGTGGTTGTCTATATGGAACAGTAAATCAATTAGTATTTCATAAGGGTATATACAATTGGTTATTTAACAAGTTTTGCTTGCATTCAATTCTAAAACACATTTCGGCATCTTCCTATTCTTCAAATGGCGTTCAATAATCTTCCCATATTCTTGTCTGTCTAATAGATCATAAGCCAGTGGTAGTAAGTGTAGTATCCTGTCATGGAACACGGAGTTCCCGTAACAGAAGAGATCAATACCCAGTTCCAGTCCCATACCGTAGTCACACTCATCATTGGCAAACTGTACATATGTATACAGCTCTTGGAGACTGTCCTTGGCAGACTGTAGTGAATGAGTTGCAATATTGTCTAGAACAGACTTCAGTTGCTCTGAATATAGGGGAAAAAAACGTGACAGTACTTACAAGTTCTACCCATATCAGTAAGAGTGTTGAGGGCGTGGCTCAAATAGTCCACAAACAGATCACAAGTAACAGAGACAACCTATGATCCCATATAATGTATGCACAGGTGGCTCAGGATATGCATAACAACAGCGTATTATAGTATAGGCAATCCATATTGGTTATGGTAGTGTAATGATAACGGTGACTGCATGGCTAACGGTAACTGCATGGCTTACTGTTTGTCATTGTAAGTGATCTGTATCCCACGTCGTTCTCCTTATCCACTGGTACACTAATACCGATCTGGTTGAAACACTTTGACACTGGCTTTCTTGATGAGGTTTTGAATGGTTTTAAATCAATTCCAAGAGATTCAGCCTTTCCAATCAACTTGTCTTGAAATGTCTTAGTGACTTTTTGAGCCTTTGTAGAGGAGGTCTTCAACCTTGTTTGACAGATATGACTAAGAAAGAAAGTAAAATGTTGAAATTGAATTTTAAAAACACAAGTCACTATTTTGGGCTTACTAACTTTATAGCAGTGAAGATATTGGCACCAAGAACTTTAATGGTGCATCCTTCTGACACAGTATTAGCCACAACGAGACAATCATTGGATTTAGGATCATCTCTAAAAAATAGTTGACATACTAAAAGCCTGTTTACACATTGAATTGAACACTCATTAATCATTCATTAGTCTTGCTGAAGAGGTGTGGTGAGACTAATCATTCATATAAAGTAAATTATTTACAACTACATGCGCACATACCCTTAAATAAATTATCATTATTAATGAATATTGATAGATAAGTGACTTCACTACACCTATTGTTTAGTGCTACACCTACACACACACAGAGTACATACAAGCATGATGTGTAAGTGTTGCTCGGTACCTGAAATATCCAATATGGTAGCCTGTCTCTGGATCATCGTCCATGAGCACTGTTATCATCTCTGGAGGGTCATAAAAATGCCGTCCATGAAGAACACACTTTTCCCATGGTTTGTTTTGTAACCTTCCACTCAGGACATCGTAAGGTCCAGTGAAAGTTAAACCCAATGGATCAACAAGTGTTTCTTCAAAAAAAAAAAAAATGGACAATCATGAGTAAACTGTTTCCATGTAAACAGATTGATGAATGCATTATTGAACTGCTGCTAACCAGATGAACCTTTGGAATCTATTTCCACACAAAACTCCCAGAACTGATAGAAATCATCGGGCATGTTTACAAGGAAAAGGGACCGTATTGTCTGCCGTATATCAGTGGTTACTGGTATAGAACCATCACTATCAGTGGTGGTAACTCCTTTCCCATCTGCTTCTGTCTCCTCATCATTAGCTGCTAATAATGGCTCTACATCAGCTATATCAGTAGTAGAATACACATCTTCTTTATGTGTATCGTTTAGATCTCTTCTAGCACGTTTACAAGGTGGACTTGATGTGGATTCATTCTTTTCTACAGCACTGTCTTCTTTATTGACTGTATTGTTATCACCCTATATAAGCATTATAATAATATACAATGTACATACATAATCATAGCAGTAATGCAAAAATCAATAACGCAAAAAATCTACTAGGGAGTGGGCTGAAGGGCGGGCCTTGTTATAGTTCTCTCAGTTTTATCAGGCGTAACCAATTAAGATAGTCACAGTAGGTATATCCTTACCTCCAACTTTTCTGCTGCTTCTGGGTGACTGTATACTTTTAAGTGATGAGGGTTCTTGCGATAGCAAGAGCTACCGTACTTGCACACTGGCTTGGCAGCCATTTTATTAATTAACTCGTTGTGACCGCGCCTACAAACCACGCCTCATGTACAATGGCAACCATGTCTTCTTCCCTCGCTTCTTCCATGTCTCCCTAGAAGAAGAACTATGTTTTCTCTTCTAAAAGGACTATGGGACTATCTGTTCAAGAAGGAAGACTACTATGTTCTTATTCTTGGTCTAGATAACGCCGGAAAAACGGTAAGTAGTCTATATTATACTAAAAAGAATCCAATGTTTGTCATTATGATAAAATTTTTCCGTCGAATTTTTCCGAATTTTAGACATTTCTTGAGAGAACAAAGCAGTTATTTATCACAAACTACAATGGAGTATCACTTGAAAAGATTACTTCAACTGTTGGATTGAACGGTAAGTTAGTAGTTGTGAAATATGTGACTAAAGTTTGTGGCTATGGTGAATTGTGTAAGAGCTTGTTGCGGTGGGTCTGGTAAGTAACAGAAATACAAAAGCAGTGGTAATTATATTTGTCTATAGAGCGGTTGCATGTGATCACAAAGCTCGACACTCCCACTTTGTGTGGCAAAAAATATCTGACTTCCTGAGTTCTATAGCCCTGTGTACACCAATAATAAACGATCCTGACAAAAGCATACCGTTTCAGTAAAGATGGAAGAAACAGATTCTCTAAAAACCACTGCTGCTTTCAACAAAAAAGTTTGTTTTAGCTACAAAATCTATTTTTACAAGAGTAGTAACCAAGTGCTCAGGTTTTTGGTGTTGCTTGGTATATAGCAAGAAAAAATCCATTGCGCTAGATTTAGCAAACTGAATAGGGTGCTTTTAGTACAACTGTCCTAACCTTGCAATGCTGAGCAGCATTTCTTTTGCCACACGGAAGTAGGTGTGGTCACATTTTGTGATGTAATTGCAACCACTCTATAGTTGGTAGAATTGAACTTAGAAGTCAGAGGATGGTATTATGGGACCTAGGGGGACAGGAGGACCTCAGGACACTCTGGGATAAAGTAAACATGCCCACATTAATTGATATTTTAATAATGATCGTTGTGTGTTCTACCAGTATTATCACGAATGTCATGGAGTGGTGTATGTGGTAGACTCATCGGATCCTGAGATGTTGACAGTATCTGCTGAGACATTCAGTGAGTTAGTCAATGAATAATTAAAAGTGATGTAATGAATAATTAATGAAGCAATGAATAATTAATTAATCAATGTCAAAGATGGTACTTCAGTGTAGTAAGTGATGCTTTATTCTTACACATGCAGGAAGAGTGTTGGATCATCCTGAATTAAGAGGGGCACCTTTATTGATCCTTGCTAACAAACAGGATAAACCTGTGAGTGTATAGAGTAATGCTTTAACCCTCTCCCTAATGGGACATTAGGGAGAGGGTTAAAGGGGACCTTAAGGCTAGCTAGCATGATATAGGTAATGGGGCGTTTTCATATGTCACATGACTTTTGGTATAAATGAGAATATGGCATCCATGTTCAGGCATGGTGATGTATTGCCGAATGGTGTCGGGATCGGTATAGTAGGACAAAGTTGTAGACTAACATAGCCCCATTTTTTCCATCCATCTTTCCCATATATTCTGGAATTCATGTGTCATACTAAATGCCCTGCTGTGTATAATATGATATGCATTTCAGGATGCATTGCCGTTAACTGAAGTTGAATCAGTATTCGATACAAGCCTGAAAACCATTGGTGAGAGGGATTTCAGAATACAGAGGATTTCGGCATTAAAAGGGTAAGGGATTTCTCTTCCTTGTTGTTCCTATCATTAGCATGATGAGCAATGAAATCAAAATTGTTGTTTTAAAACATAGAGTACTTTGTTCAGTTGGTTACCTTTCACTTTTTGTCAGAAGAGCACAAGCACAAATTACTTTTATCAATCTAAAGTAGCATTTTATTTGTGTTCATTTTTCCTTTGCAGAGAGGGAGTGCGTGAAGGGGTTGATTGGTTAGCACAGAGAGTCAAAGACCACCCAGAGAGGTCTGGAGTGGTCACATGAGTTCTGAGAAACCAACTACACATCATCTCAATTTTTTTTAACCTTTATTTATGTAAACCAATTTTTTTTCTATTCTATGAATATTTGTATGTCAGTGGGTGTGGCTGTATTCCAATCACTTTACATATCAAGTATGATTCAAACTGCTACAACCTTATGTTACTGGTATTGCAAGTCTAGTACTAGCTGTATCTATGTGCGTGTATAAAGCATGCTCAGTTTCAAGTAACTAACCCTACTGTTACCTACAGGAGACCAGCACATTAATGGTCTACCCAAAACATTATCAACATACCACTAAATTCTGTTCCTGCGAACACCAATAGTTTTGGGCTGCTAATGGTATCCGGATGAATGTCTAAAGAAGCTAGGGCAATAAATTAAGTATAATTGTAGTCGTAGTGATTTGTTTTTTTTTATGTGTTTTTAGTCCACACTATATACCTAAATACTAGAGAAATAGATGGCAAGCCTTTAAATCACAAGGTAAACGAAGTAAGACATGTTAATTTGACACAGGAATATCATAGCAGGAAACTATATATTTCAAAGCAGCAGGGTTACCAGGATACCAGCCTATGACTGTATCATGTGAAGCATTACAGCAGCCTGCACCAGGAGACGACTCAGCGACAGGGAACAGGCCTGGTACTGCCAGGTACACTGAACTTCCACAATACCATTAAGTCTGTTCATTGTAGCAACTGATAGTGAATGCTTTATAATGCCTCATCAGATAGCTTGGGGAATCGGGAAAAAAAGTATGCCAGCATGTGTATGTGTTGCATTTGTTTAATTACTTAAGCAACACTATAACTTATTGTTTAAGTGTGTATACATTATTGTATTTTTGGAAAAATAATCCTTTTTTAGAAAATATTTACATTTTACGTACAAGACTGAATGGCTGATTTAATTGGCTGATTTAAATATTCTAAAAAACATGTGGGCTATGAATATTGCATTACAGCTGTTACATGCATGGGTAAAATTCAGCACATATATAGTGTCAGTCAATATGGCCACCATGAAAGGATCTCCCACACATTGACATCAGTAGTATTCTATATTCCCCACTGATGTATAGTAGTTTATGCTGAAATAATAGCAATGAAATTGACAGTTGTGATGAACTCAAGGGGGGAGTAGAATTAGTTTGCTTATATAAGCCAATTAACAAACAGCTACAAGTGATATGTAATGTATCAATATAGCTCGGCTATATATGAAGCCTACATGCCTGCTAGTAAACTACCCATGGCACACTGGTAAACACTACCAGTGTGTGTGAGCAGTATGAGTTATGAACTAGTAGCCTTGCTGTTTGTCTTTGTCCTGGTTGTTTCAATTGGTTCATTGTGTTTGAGCCGGCGATTACCTATTGGTCATAGATATACTGGAACTGATGTGGATGAAGTTATTGTTAATCCTGCCTATATAGAATATCGTAATCATGGAATTCACAGCAGTCCTCATTCCATTGGTGACAGCCATGTACCTTATCAAGCTAGCTCTGTCACCCAGCTGTCCAGCACTGTGCCAGGTGGTAGTACTGGTACTCAATGTGATGATGGTACTGATGCTATTGGTAATACGGTTACTAGTGATGAATCTATAACAGCAAAAATCAACCCAAGCTATCACAAGTTTTCTTTGCCACAATGCCCGGATAATAATGAACCAATAGTTATGGAAAGGAATGCTGCCAATAGACCTGATTTTTTGCGAAACGCAGCTAGAGCACCTCCTGGCTGTAACCACGGACAGCCTCAATTTCAGCTAATCAATCAAAACTTCATAGTGATGGATTTTGAAAATACCTCATCAACTAGCAACTTATTACAGGGACACGTTCCAATGAAGAGAAACCAATGTTACCATCAAATCAGGGAGATTAACACTAGTAGATCAAACACTACACAACAGCAACCGCCGAATGGACAACATGGTAGCCGCCATACTGAGACACGTACAGCACCTCCTATAGACTATCAAAATCATCCTGGTATTAGCAATAGAGGTGGCTCATACAATGATGTTCATCAGCAGCTGAGTGGTGGGAACACCAACTCTAATACACGGTACAATCCTTCCATGATACAACACCATCCTCAATACCAACACAAGGTTGTGGTTCACAGTGTTGTTATTCCTGAACCTTTTAAAATGAAAGAGAATCCGAATTATAGTAAAGTGCCGTATACAACAATGCGGACTGAATCTGGTATTCACCTCCCACAAACATGCAATCATGACCACAAGGAAAATGAGCCAACATCCAAACCACAGATAATTTACGCAAATACTCCACCAACTCCTAGTTCATGCACCCGAACCAATACCACCACCAATACTTATAGCCGCAATACTAGTGGTCATACTGTACAGGTATCTGATGCCATCACTACTTTTTCACCTTCACTTCCTTATAAGGGGAGAGTTAAAACAAGATCCAGTAAGGAGAGGTATATGACACCTAAATCACCTTCATATGTTTAAAGTCGTGTCAAATTTCTGTTTGTGTATAAACATGCACGATATGCTGCATTGTATACTAGACTAGTTAATTGACTCATTGTCTTGTACTGTATTAAGATAATATTATACATTATAGCTCAAGCCGTTATAGCTATTTCAGCAACTTGGATTTTTTCAGTATAGATGGGCGTGTCTCAGTGCATGCCCACTCATCAGCATAGGTGTGTCTGCTTATATTGTACTACTTGATTTGCCAGCTATAGCTTGTCATGCATGTGCATATAAAACTGGTTATGTATTGGTATAGTGCACTGTGACTGTACATTACAGTACCACTGTTCATAGGTGTATAACCCATGAACAGTGGTGCCAGGGTGTATTTATCACCGACAGCAATCTAATAGATTTGCTCATTGAATTATTACAGTCAATGTAACTCAAGTTGTATGTATATAGCTAACAAGTTAATCATCAGGGGAGTACAGTTCGATATGATATTGGGATTATTCTACCACACTACTGGTCCCCAAAATAGCCTTGCGTAATCACTAGCTAATTATCACATGCGTAAAAGTGAATTATTATAATGACAATGTAGTATATATACTGTACATATTAAATTAATAAGGATACATGCATGTACGTACATTATAATACTACATGATGTATGAGTAAATTGATCAAAAATAATGTCAGAAACAAAATCAATTTTAATGGGGTACATACCGGTATGTATTAATGAACTACCATTATACTTGCCTATATGCACATACACTGTGGATCCATCTATATCGTAACCGAGGTTAATTGCATGTGGATATACTAATCAATTTGAGTGGGTTGCAAGTATAGTTACAAGTGCAATGTATGGTAGACTATCTGTTGACCAGTGTTACTGTTGTGGGCTCAAGGTAGGAGAGGTTGCCGTCTTCTCTGCAGCTGTGCTGATTTCGGCATTAGTTTTATCACTTTTCTCTTTATTCTTGGATTTTTCTGCTTTAATTTTCTTCAAGCTGTTGTATACTTCATCGAAATCGACTTTTCTTGCATCTGTTCGCATCAAATTGACGTTACCAGTGCTACCACTCAGCGTAGCAGCTGTGGAACCATCTCCCAGTATACTTGGTCTGGTTACAGTGGTTTTTAGAGTACGGAGTGGTAGTGTTGAGTGGCCACGGGCAGCTGTGACCTGCTGAGATGACACACCGGTCAAGAAACGGTCTGTATACACGTACGAGTAATCATCGTCAAGGATCTGTGGCTGATCTCCGTGACCATCAGTCTGAGAGCGGGAATCTGCAGAATCGTTCCACTGCTTTTCAGGAGATGAGTGAACTGAATAGGCCAAGTTATCTACAGTAGATATGCTACTAACATTGGCCTGGTTATTGTCATTGACAGCAGTGCTACCAGATCTCATACGAGTCGTGGTTCTTCTTACTAAGCACAAGACAATGACAAGTGATAAAGCAGCAAACGACACAGCCACAGAGCCAAAGGCTATGCAAATAACAGAGTAAATAGGTAGCACACCGTTTTCACCCATAGCAAATTTCAATATGTAGACAATATGCTGTTAAAAGCAACCACCTGCAGTGCTTATTAGCTAGCTAGCTAAGATCAATTGGGCACAATAAAATATCATGAATAAAGGTAATTAATCGAAAATCAATCAATTAACCTGATTAAATATGCAAAACAAAAATAATGCCCTTTCATTATTATACATCATTGTATTACAAGAAAGCAATCAAGGGTTGTCTAAATTAGTAATGCTTTTGTTATTGCTTTCTGTTTTTATTCTTTTGTCTTTTCTTTTTCAGTACTTTTTGTATTATTATAATCCACTGGTTTCGTCTAAAAACAATATGATAAGTACTGCTTAAGTCCCCCTGGCCAGCTGCCTTCTGTCTAATCACTATATACAGCATAGATCTAAGCACGCGGGTAGGAGAGCTCGCAGCTGCCAGACCAGCTTGTTGAAGGGCAGACGGGTATCAGGGTTTGCCGAGGCTTTCCCTCCAGTACTCGTACAGCAATAGATATCTGAAAATAACAACAGTGAAAGTCAACAATGCCTTATCCAGATGCATGTAAGGATATACAAAAAATGGAAATCAATAATATTTTAGTATAAATTTTGTTACATACATTCTTTTTCATCCTCTCTTTATTTTTTTTCCTTCTCTTCTTTTATAGCTCTCAATTTCCTATAATTCTGACTCTGTCTCCCTAGCCCCTGTTATTTATTCTTCTTTTTTTAGCCCACTCTCCTCCCATCTCTCTCTTCTTTATGTTCCACTCTCCTTGCCCTTCCACATTGGAACTCACACATTATTAGTACAGGCAACATTCTCAGGAATCTTGAGACGTTCTCTATTCTCTAACACCACCAGGGTACCTTCTATTGGAGACACTGACACGTATAGCATCTTTCCACCACTGAACACCTCCCTACAAGTAACACCAAACAACCACTATATTATAAAACATTATACACAGCAACACACACACATTAACTGAGGTACTCGAGGTTCATGTGTACATGTATAAGTACCCTACTCTTTAGCATGGAAGGAATTACACACTGTTGCTTTAAATCCTGAACATAGTGTGATAAATAATTGATGATTGGTATAGTATAGTGTATACCCTCTGTTTTTCATGTGTTTGCACAAACTGAAATGGCTGGAGTTCATTTAGTTCAATACACCAGACAAGATAAACACACAGTTGTGTCATCAGCAGCGGGTTTGCAACATGCATGTATACAGCATGTTTGTATAACAATTATTATAACATTCACTAACAACTTTAATTTATATTGCCAATGAGTAAACATGGGAGGACCACTATGAAATGAAGAGTAGTACACAGTTTCAATGCTCAAAGCAATTAATGTATCAATTAGTAAACAAGCTTGTACAGCACATGTTAAACCCACCTTCATCTCTGTAAAGGTAATCTTCTATATAAGTAATATATACACTACAGTGGAGGCTATTTTGTTTGCTTTGTAAATACTTCTTTCTCTATTCAATAACAGGGAATTTTTCATCGTATTCTTAAAAAAAAAGGTTTTTAAATGTCTACCCCCCCCCCCCCCCCACCCCACCCCACTTACTCACATGTCTTAGGTTGTGTGTGACATAATATATATACCCATAGTGTGTGACTAACCTATATTGTGTGTGGATGTGTGCTAACACAAAGTTAGCAACCTTGATGTTGTTGTTGCTGTCTATCTTGAAACAGAAAAAAAAAGGAAATAGATAACGACTGCGTACTCTATACTACGCTTCATAGGGGATGAAGGTAGGAGGATATTAAAGTGATAGGGCTATAGGAGTGTAAAGGACAGGATACACACAGTGAGTGTGTTTGTGCAACTGTTTGTAGTGTGTCATCTAAAACACTTTAAAAGGTAACACTGCTACAGCAATAATAAGGCACCTAACATGTGTTACTGTGATTTGGCCATTCTTTAAAGAAGCTTGATTTAGCTTTACTTGTATATAACTGGTGCTATTGCGTTACTCAAAGCAAGGTCATAACAAGCCAGTTTAACAGTTATATAAATCTGTAATTCATCTTTTACTATTCACCAATCAGTTTGTTATAGTTTATTTTTAATAAACAAAAATACCGACGTTTCGATTGCTATACTCGGCAATCTTCATCAGGGGGTATATGCACAAATTCATACATACAGACAG
>JAYJLX010124075.1:0-19457 GCA_036873525.1 Chalinula nematifera
TTGGTAATGACATTGGGTTATTGATGAATCACATAGGGTTATTGGTGATTACATTGGGTTATTGGTGATCACATTAGATTATTATTGGTATTCAACAACCCAATGTGATCACCAAAAACCCTATGTAATTCACCAATAACCCTATGTCATCACCAATAATCCAATGTGATATACCAATTGGTAATGACATTGGGTTATTGGTGAATCACATAGAGTTATAAAAAACCAATAACCTAATGGAAGAAGCAATAACCCAATGCGATAGACCAATAACCCAATGAAAGAAGCAATAGCCATTGTGATGGACTAATTACCATGTCACACTGGGTTATTGCTTTTTTCAATAGGGTTATTGCTTCTATTTACAAACCAATAACCTTATTGTAAAAAGGAATAACCCAATGTAATAGATGGATGACTCAATGAAAGAAGCAATAACCCAATGCAATCCATTATAGTGGACCAATAGCCATGTTGTATTGGGGTATTGCTTTCTTCCAGCAATTACACTACCGATGTATGTATGTACCTCTAATTGCATGACCAATGTATGTATGTACCTCTAATTGCACTACCGATGTATGTATGTACCTCTAATTGCATGACCATATGGTTTGTAATTGAGTGTGTTATATATTTATAATTGATCATATTAGTTATCATCAGCTGGGAATGTACAATATTTGGCTGAGATTGGTTCCAATACCTCACTGACCCTGACTATACCCACGACTTCAACTGATGGTAGATGGCATAATGTTTCCGTCACTCGACGAGGACTTAACGTACGATTAAGTTACGACGATGATTATAATAACGATGCAGTAATTAAAGGGTTAGACTTAATACTGAGTTATCATTCCAATGAGGTGTATATTGCTGGTCGACCAGGAGATAGTGAACGAGGGGGCGTGGTTACCGATGGCTACAGTGGTTGCATACGAGATGTTCGTCTTAATCAGCGTTCTCTACCAACCTCTGGTTCTAACGATATAGCCAGCGTGGACTTCAAGGGGGACCCTCCGTCGGAAGGGTGTAACGTGGGCGTGTGCTTTCCTAACCCGTGCGGGGAGGAAGGTGAATGCATTGAAATAGACGAGGAATCGTATCGATGTAACTGCTCTAACGGGGATATGGTGATCGGGTTGTCATGCGACAGAGTTAGGGGAGGTACCTCATGGAGTCCAATAATAGCCATCTTGGTGTCGCTGGGCGTGTTCATTATATTGCTCATTATTGCTCTTGTTATAGGGTTAACGGTAGTTTACCATCGAGTAATGAAGTGGCATAAGACGGAGAATGCTGTAGCCAGACTGAATGACATTAGCCGCCCAATGAGTGATGATCATAGTTTAGACGATTATGAAATACACGAGAACGTGTATAAGTACGATGTTGAGGATGGAGAAGACGATACGTCTACTGCAGGAGTTATGCGGCAGTCCAGGGAGAGTCTCACACCTGATGGACCGGTCGTAATAGCAAATAAGAAAACCCAACCAGTCACGCCTGCTGACAATAGAACACCTGATGGTAACATATACTCTCGACTGGAGGGTAAGAAGGTCAAGTATAGCCCGGGTATTGGGAGGAAACCCTCGGCTACGCAAGACGTTAACACATTCATCGAGTCCAGAGTGAACGAGGCTAACACACATATACTTGATCTTGATTCGTTGATGAGTTTCAGAGATGAGGGTGTGCTATCGGGTGCCAGTAGCCTCAGTAGTATCTGTTCCAATACTGGTCACGAACCATATACTATAACCAGACTTAGACTAGCGGGACCCGAGTTTGAAAGAATAGCTGATCTATTGGAACCAGTGTTAGTACCAGCTGATAGTATATCTGAGACTACCAGTATGACTGACGAACAAGAGTCAAGTATCGGAGCTGCTGCTGGAGAACAACAACGTACCATTAATCTAGCTCTCATGCACGAATACAATTAATTAATCAATAAATGTTTATAATTAATTATACCTAATTAATGTATTATGTATACAATATTATATGTATTATGTCTTATCATTAATAAAATCTTTAATTATGCTATTTATATAGATGCGTTGTACATGCATATAGGCAGAAGGCACGCTGTTTATATGAAGTGACATATACCTTTATATACGGGAACCTACCGCTTATAGTGGGTGGTTGTATATGTATGTATTTCACTGACGTCAATATGAGATGATTAAGATCACAGTCATTAAGTGACACACCTTTACTAGGTAAATTACCTAGCTCTAATGGTACATGGATATACATGTGTTGATCGAGGTAACAACCTTTAATTTTATTGTACATTAATTATAATAGGTGTAGAATAAA
This sequence comes from Chalinula nematifera, assembly GCA_036873525.1. Lineage (NCBI taxonomy): Eukaryota > Metazoa > Porifera > Demospongiae > Haplosclerida > Chalinidae > Chalinula > Chalinula nematifera. Next base: position 2,335 of record JAYJLX010124075.1, read on the forward strand.
TTACACAATAATAATATGAAATGTTAGTTAATTGATTTGAGGTAACAGTAATAAAAATCATAATAATGATTATAATAATATGCTACAGTATGTGTTTATATTGGTGAGTGTAATAAAGCTGATCCTGTAGTTGTAGTGCTCATATCGGTGGTCTCTTCCTCTGATAATGAAGCCTCCCTAAGTCCCTGATACCACTCGACAGTCTTTTGTTGCATCTCGAATTGTGCAGTTTTCACCTCCTGCAAAACATTAAAGAAACAGTTATGTTGAATAGACGTTAATATGTGTAATTTTCACTAGCTATTACCTCTCTAGTGAAGGTCAACATGAACAGAGGTCTGATGTAGGTAAACTCCAAGTACTGGAATGCCCTGGGCAACCCACGAAATGAGCGGAAATTGAACTGGCTAAACCTCCTTTCTATTACAGGTCGAGGAACAGTTGCATCCTATAGAGGAGGAACAATACGACACCGGGAGTAACTTTTAGACATAACTGACAAATGATGCCAAAAAATAGACATAACAAAAAATCAGTTATTGATTTGGGTGGATTAGACTGTAAGACAGTAAATTTGTTTTTCTAAGAATCACCTGTTCCTCGGTTTTACTAAGAGTCAGCTTAGCTCCTTTATCAGCTTTCAAGAACTAAATAAAGAAAAACAACCAGCAGTAAAACAAAATGAAAGAACAGATTAAAATTAATTACTTTTAATAATGGTAGGGTTGAACCCCCGAGTATCACTATAGTGAACAGCACTATAAACAACGTGGTTGTAACAAGGTAACCGGTCACTTCTTTACTAAAATACTCCTGGAGATTCTGAGCAAGGGCGAACGCAACTGCTCCACGAAGACCTATAACAGATCCGGTACTTAGTCATAAGATCACATGACTGGTCACATGACTTACCGCTATACCACATGATACACTGCATTCGTAGACTGATTTTAACGGATCTGCATCTATTCATTAATGCAGTTATCGGGAAAATATTTGCAGCTCGACCAATCAGAATTAATACCTATAACCAATTAAAACAATGGAATTCATTAATGTTTAATTATTCACTAATGACAGGGACTTGTCCCTGACTTACCACACTCCACACAATGAGTGCTATATCAAACGACTTATGAATAGAAAACATAGCCAATCCAAGATAAAGAAAAACTCCAGTTTCTAAAAATAGAATACAAAAAAATAAATTGATTACGTCATAGGTGTTACTAATAATAGAACAACCAATCACCTGCCATGAATGCAACTGTTCTCAGTGACTGCTGTACAGTAACCTGGGTCACTGGTGACAAGTTGAAGTGGGTATAACGTGACATAACAATACCGCAGAACAATATGGCCATGATACCAGACAGGTGTATTCCTTCGGCTAAGAAATACGGGGAGAAAGCAAATATCACCCACATGGCAAACTCTAACGACTGATGACGTCTGAGATTAATATACTTTAAGAACTACAGAGAGAGAGAGAGAGAGAGAGAGAGAGAGAGAGAGAGAGAGAGAGAGAAAGTAATGAAGAGTTTGCATCCAAGTCAACGTTCACTTACAGCTGCACTAAATAAAGCAGACAAAATGCCCAAAACAGCTGAACCAAAGAACGTAACAACAAACTGCCAAGCCGAGTTGCCAAGTATACTAAGAGCACTATCACTTCCACCATTGGCAGCCACATCACTGCCATCAGGAGATGGTATTTGGTTTAGGATTGCTCTACAGGAAGACAAAGGAATTACAGTTAAAAGAATTATCACCGTTGTGATGGCTGGCTATACCCTAGCTATACACTCACTTTGTTAATACGATAGACACAGCATCGTTCAATACAGATTCCCCGAATACCAACATGTTAAGGGTTGGGTCAACATCAAGAGCATGGAATATGGCTAGGGTAGCTACAGGATCCACAGCCGATATTAGAGACCCAAACGTGAAGCTATATAGAGTGTTGGTTGGTAGGTGGGCATTAATTAGAGTATTGTTTCAATATGGCAGCTCTATATGTACCTTTCAATAAGATCAAGCTTGAATATAACACCCATCTATATAATAATATTAAAATAATACGAATTAATAACAAGGCGCTTGGTGAATTACTGACCACGCCCAGTCCGTATATACCCCCGCCCACAATAACGGCACTGAACGCAGTTCCAAAAACAGCAAACATGATAATTGAACCCAGGTTTTGGAAGAAATTTCCCTAAAAGGTAAATGGAGAGATTAATGTAAGAAAAGCAACAAATACCTTCTTGTTTACCTTATGGAGGGAATAACCCGACTCGAATATAATCGGAGGCAGGAGAACAAGGAAGAAGAACTGGGGCGACAGCTTTTCCTGATACTATAGGACACACCCACATTTAATAAAGACCACGCCCACTGTTTTAAGACAAACCTGATAATCGTATCCTGTACTTGTTTTGACAAGCAGGAATAAAGCACCTACTATCACTCCTAAAATAAACAGCAGTATTATCATTTGTAGTAATTTTACCAACAATACTGCTCTATACACTGTACAATAGCCTAGTGGTCAATCATTTGAAAACCCTTACAAAGTGATAGCTATAGAAATATGATCCCTCAGAAATTCCATGCCATTCAATAACTTTAGTGCTAATCCAGTCATGCAGTAACTACATACAATTGACTGATTAATGCTATACATTGATGGTTGGAATATAGCAGCAGCCTATTTCAATGTGTATATTGCATGGTTAAACTAATACTATAAGATGCGTACAATACTGTACAGACTCTCAGCTAATGTAATATATTGCAAATCCCTTAACACCTAACCACTACATATACAGACAAACAGACGTTGCAGGTGTGCAACTGTGTGAGTTTACCTATTACAACAAATCCGATGCTCTCAGGAAGATAGTGAAACTTGAACTTTATAAAGAGGTGAACCATAACAACAGAAACACCTGCACAATGCAAGGATAGTGATAAAGTTATACTGATAATAATTATATTGAACGAGTATAGTATATATTGAAGAATTCTAAAGTAGGTTTACGTTCTGTTACAACTGAAAGTCATATGCAAAAATCTAACATAGTTCTACGCTTGTATCAACGAACTTGTTTACATTGACTTCCGATCAATCCGTACTGAGTGTAAACGTAAAAAAAGATGCGAAAAACGAATTTTTAAATACATGTAAAGTATTGCTCGTTTTCGCAAAATGCTAATAATATGTAACAGCCAAATAATTATCCGACCAGGTGGTCATGCGGTTTACCTAGTAACATGAGGATAAAGAATATTGATATGGCTGCTATGGTTTCCTCAGACTCGTCAGGGGGCGCGGTCGGGTTGATAGAGTCTAGATTACAACCGGAGGGGCGTGTCACGGGTGGCTCCCCAGTTGGACTGGTGGACTCATCAGATACAGTGGGTGCAGTTACGTTATCATCCGGGGGTAACGTGGTAGGGTCACTAGTGGCCTCGGACGTTACTCCTTCGGTTGGGATGAGAGGAGGGGTGGAGTTACCAGGAGTGGGATGGGCGGAGTCATTATTAGCAGCACCAGTGGAATCGTTGTGCGAGACAGTGCTTCCATTGGTTATATCAGGTGGAGCATTTGATGATAATGGCGCCTTTGACGTGGTCTTTGATGTCCCACTGACAACGACAGGCTCAATTGATAACGTACGAGTGGCAACAGTACTTGATGGCGACGGTTGGCTAGCGACAGAAGGATCGGTCTCTTCGTCGTATTCTTCGCTGATATTAGCGCCATTGATTGCATCGTTTATACTTCTCACAATATCGATTGCTCTCTGAACGTCTCTTTCCTCTGGTGACTCGCTATCCCCGTTACCGCGCTCATCTCGTTCCAGCGGCTTTTTATCGACTCTATCAATTGATCGATCAATAGATGGTGATCGTATACATATTTATTATACTTATAACCTACCTTAACCCAGATGTCCCAAGCACAACGACCAAACAGAGTAAGGAGGTAATGTGGAACAACAGCATTCTTCCCAGCATCTCTGTAGTATTAAAATCAAAGAAGTCTTATAAAAGTGGGCGCGGTTGATTAATTGGGCGTGGCATTGAGGAATTTGCAATCAAGTGGGTGTGGCTAAAACCATAACGACTGCTAAACAACTACAGCAAGGCACAATCTAATCCTAATGGAGAACAGAGATGAATTTGATGATCTACTAGACGAAGCAGAGAAGAATTTCTTTCCACCAACTAAAGAAACGTTTGCATTCGGCGATGAGAACATTAAAAAATCTTCAAGGTTTGCCAACACTCGAGCCTGCACTTACTAAACGCCATACTATACCCTAAACTAGCTTGAAATTACCTCACAATCTTAGTTACACAATAAGACCTTTAGATACATTGCTTATAGTAGAATAGACGAGCTGATGGATGAACTACTGGATGACGACGATGATGATCGAGATGAAGAAGAAACAAAGAGAAACGATTGTAGAGGACTGAATGAACCAGCAAGAGGAACACAGGAAGACGGATCCATCAATAAGTCAGCCTCGTTTATTATGCAATTTTTCCTGTTTTAGATTCATTTGTAGATGTTTTCCCGTACTTCTTGGCGGGAGTGACGTTGCCATGGGAATGACAAGCAGAACAGCACAGAGGTAATTTACTATTGCTTTTCACCAACTGATTGTATTCGATTCGTTAAATAGAAGCTGTGATAAAATGCGGTGCATGTCATGTGACTTCCATGTGATCTGGTTCAATGATTTTCATTGGTCGGATTCCTGTGACTATTATTTCCTTCGTAACAATGTTCCTAATGACAAGAAACTTAAGGAAAAGTTGATAGCAAAGAAAGGTATGTTAATTTACGAATATTTAATGATAGATAAACATGTTTCCGTATGTTTTTTTAATTAGGTTTCAGATCGTACGCATGTCAATGTTCGTGGACGTCCGTCAAAGATGTAACTCGAATTCCAAAGAATTTAAAATGGATATGTACGAAACATAAACAGCAATAAAAACAGCAATAAAAATAAATAAAAATTAAATGTAACGAAATTTGTACCACAAAAAAAATTAAATTTTACAATCATGAACACAAGCCCCGCCCCCAATACATGTATTACGTATTTCACCAGATTTAAAGAATATGTACATTTGTTCTTGCGCACTGAGCGTCCTCCTGGGCAGCTCATGAACATCGGTGTTAGCATTAGGTGGAACATTGCCCTGTGAGGAATACACAATATATTGCGTTCATTTCTACTCTATGTAATGTGGTAAGCAAACAGTTAATCTTGAAGATCCACTGTGATTTTTTTAATGTAACAGAAGTTGCATATAGTGGTTAAGTATTGTGAAGACAGCTAACTAGGTAAGCTTATGTATTTGTGGCATGCACACAATCTAATAAGTACTGTTAATAAAAATAATTAATTATATTTAATAATGGCTGTTACATATTGTGATGTAATGAATGATGCATGCTCTATATGTGGAACAGTGATTATTAATTCTAGATAAAGATGTCTTAATTAGATTTATAAAAGCATAAGTTAATGCAAACAAACTCAATTATCCTTTATTAACCCATTAATTACATAGTGGCGCATACCGCTGGTTCTGGAGGGGCGTGGCAGTCGTATCCCATGGCAACGGACCCCATTGTTACCACAGAATCATCAGGAACGAACTGGAAACCAAATAATTTCTCAGCCAGCACTTTCCCATTGGCAAGGATAAATGTTTCCTTAACATTACTCTGGAACATCTTAGCTTGATTAGATCGTGCACTCGAGTATAGCCCCTAGTTAATCAACCTAATTACCATATTAATTATATTCGCTCACTCACCAATACGTTGACCTGGGCATCACCAAGACCATACTGATAAATCACCTATAATTAATTAATTAATAGTTATGAATATCATTATAAACGTAACATTAGAACTTAACCCTGTGAGTAGGTGTATTAGGAAGCAAGGAACCGCTAATTGAATTCATATAACCTCCCGGACCACATCTAAAACAGTTGCAATAATCATTAACGTGTTTTATTAAGTATATCTACTTATAGTATATTATAGTAACTTTAGTATAATATACTGCCCGTGCACTATATTACAATATGTGTACGTTATATGTAATTAACTGGTATATAGTGCGTAGTATAACCACCCACACACTGTATTACAATATGTGTACGTTATATGTAATTAACTGGTATATAGTGCGTAGTATAACCGCCCACACACTATATTACAATATGTGTATGTTATATGTAATTAACTGGTATATAGTGCGTAGTATAACCGCCCACACACTGTATTACTTTATTGACCACATCGTGTTCATGAAAGATACTATTGTAACGTAGTCAACTGGTCTGGGATACAGCACTCTCAATATGTCTTCGAATCTAAGAAATGTCATTCACTTAATTAACAACAATACATATAAGGAATTCCAATCAACTTAACTGCCTAAAGTCATAGCTTCTTGGAAGCAACAGTCCAAACGGTCCACCCGGAACACCCAATACCCCTGTTAATTATAGTACATAATTAGGTAGTGAATATACAAAACAAACTTTTCCAAGAATTGCAACCCAAAAATAAGCCTTTGAAAACAATCGAAATATAGTGACCTTCAGTGCAGGTCATCATGCAATACAGAGCGCCTAATGTACAGTATAAGTGTACTTTATCTGTTATTGTTGGCCGCCCCTTATTTGGTAAGTCCAGCAGTAAGATATTAAATTGCAACTAAACCTATTCCAAGAAACCAGAGTAAGGCTAAATCAAACACAATATCCAAACCCATATCAAGTGAATTCCTGGCAAGAAGTCATGTTATACTAATGATCTAAGTTAATTGGCATTATACATTATACCTCTTGTTACATCTTGACTGAGGGCCATGTACACCTGCCCCATTACCCCTCCTAATGAGACCCCGTAAAAATGGGCGTGGCTTGGATCAATCGATATCTTGTTATTAATGGTAACAATAGGATCTTTATGTAAAGCTCCTTTTAGTGCTTTCATTAATAAAAGCTGGTTAATGACGCCCTGGGATAACCGATCAGGAAGGATACGGAAATCAGAAATGTTCTTTACAATCGTTAGAACTAGCGATGGAACATCGTATTGCGTCATACCCCACAGGTCACATGATGCAAGGATGTAACCATAGCGATTGGCTTGCTCTTGGAGATAGTCAGTCTCTACTTCAGTCTATTATGAAATAATATAGAGTATATTTATATAAACAATGATGGTCAGTACATATGAAATATTATTGATATAAGTGTTTCTTGAAGGTTATTAAACAAAAAAAAAATCAATTTCTTTAGAAAGATTCTTTGAAAAAGAAAATCAAAGTTGGCAATACTTATGCATGTGTACTAACTTCTGAACTAAATAGACCGTGACCGTATTGGACTATCCTTGCCGTGCTAATTGACCCATTAGCTAAACTGTGAGGGATCAGAAGCTGTGTCAGGTGGGACCCGGAGAGGGAGTTTTTACCAGTAAAAAGGAAATCAACAATTATCGTGTATACTTGTAATTCAATTAGTGGTTATTAACATACAAACATACAGTAAATGTAGCTGATGCATTCATTTGAAAAGTGGGTAAGCCCCGCTCGTCAGTTACCAAATGAGCTCCAGGAAGAGGCGAGTTCATGTATAAAGGGACGGTCATTACCCCTAATATGTGCCTGTGTTGGAAGGAAATGTTGATTCAGGCAAACGAGTGCTTACTAGACTATGCAATAACAGAAAATAATAGTATCAGGTAGTTTAGTGAATTCCACAATCGAATATACCCAGCTTATTGTACTATTATATTCAAGAATAGGAGTCATATAACTGTAGTTCAAGAAATGGATGATTCTGGGAAATGTTTGCTGACAAATACTTTATCAGACAATACACATCAATAGTATTGAATACCAGCTGGGCATATGCTATATATAGACCCCTCCAATACACTTATATATACACTACTCTACTCTACCTGTATGTATTGGTAGAGTAATTATCGGTAACATCTGATATCACATATGATGGGCCTTCAAGTGAATTGACTCGTTTAAAGCTATCATCTCTCATGTGTAGTAATCTATAAGTGCAAAGGATAAGATCACTGCAAATTCATGGATTTGTGATGACATTCTGTGGTGTATGCTGGCTGGTAAAAGAAAATTAATTAAATAAAAATAAATTGAACATATAACCTTTTTGTAATGCATCCTGTACTGGCTGTATTGAAGTCCCACATGATCTGCAATTCACTTCTGCTAGTTATAATCCCTATGTAATACGATTAAAAAGATTAACAAATAAATTAAATAACTAGACGATTTTTCCAGAAAACTTAGTTATGTCACTATACAGTGGAACCTCCGATAATGAAAACTCCCTTTAATAATAACCTCTGTATATTGAAAAGATGAGGTCCTTTTCCCAGTGGAACAATGTTTAAGCAACCTCTCTTTAAAGAAAACCTCTAAGTAATCAAGCAATTTATTGGTCCCAAAAGTTTCATTATTGGGAGGTCCCACTCTCTACACAAACACACATACATACACACATACATACATACATGCATGCATACATATAATAACATACCAGCTGTTCCCAGTATAGTGATGTACTTGTTGTACTTTGATCTTCTGTATTCAATATCGGTATCATTAGTTGATATGGAATCTCTATAATACACAATAAGCCAAGAGATAATCACTGAACATCAAATGATAGCCAGTGATCATTAACAGCTAGCAAGGCACAAAGAGGTGTTGCATTAGATCATGAAAAGGGGGTTTAAAGATGTTCGTTTGAACTCTTCACCTGAGAGCTCTGAATGCTTTAGAAGGGGACACTAATGTTCCATTTGTGTGACGCAAATTCTTCACAGCAACAATGTACTCGGTGGAGTCATTCAACCGAACAGCCGGCCATATCATTAGGGCTTTTTCATTGGATACCTGGGTGACAATGGTGTTTTTAGAGGGGGTGGAATTATAATGAATGTTAACACACACAAACACATACACTTAGATATACGGGTAACTCACATTAAAGGATACATCCAGTTCACTGAAGTGAGGCACTCTGGCACCTATGGTGAGGGGGGGGGGGACATAAGACATAATCGGTGATGAATTTAATTAATAATTAATTAATGCAACCTGTTTTTAGATTATAAAGAATGGTCGGAGAAGATGGTAATAGAGATTGGGTGATGTCCCAGTGTGGGGGAAGGTTCGAACTATCTACTTCATCGAAATAGGTTACAATTGATGGGTAGGGTGAGAAACCATCTGGTGGCATAATATAATACAAAAATGAATAATTGAAATTTAATTGAAATGCATAGTGATATCCTATGAGTTGTAATTCTATATACCGAACGTGTTCCATTGGCTCGGTGTGATGCCTCTAGAAAAGATGTCTAATGGCAGTGACCTCGAATCGAACGATACCGACACGCCCGTATCAGTTGACTCGTCGCTTTTTGTGAAAAAGGAATTGGGCATTGGCAGGGCACAGTATTGAGGCACTATCGGGTCACATGATCCCCGTCTTGCAAACGAAGAGGATTCCACGGAAAAAGGAACTATGACAACAGCCAAAATAGCATAGTATAACAGTTCCTCCATGTCTGCGAGGGCGTGGCTGTGTTCCCGGGTGATTTGCTGGCAATAATCATGATTATTTAATCAGTTTTCCAAGAAGCTTACACACAGTCCAAATCACAACACACGCACAACATACAACAACACTGAGGCTGTGGTATCGTATAAAATAACTATTTTTACAACAGTTGAACCGAATGTCGAATCGAGACGAGCAAGGTTATTTCAGGTGCAACGCTGTGGCCAGACAAGAAAAAATGGCAGTCGAATCATACCAAGGTCCGTTTACCTCAACTGCGAGTAATGGTGGTTACAGCTCGGGAAGCGATAGCGATGACACCGATGCTACCAACATCTCCTCCAACCAGGTAGCCGAACATCTTTCAAAGAACCACCAGCAAATGTACATTTACAACCGGGAACACCAAGTGAGTTTAGCCACCCATCATGGCGGTGCAAACGTGCAGCAACCTAGCCCCATTGCATGTTCCCGCGCAATTCCTAATTCCATTTTTTTATTTTTTATTTTTTAATGATACAGAAATGGCATGAGTGTGAACTATCACTGAGACCGTCTCAGCTTCAAATGAAGGAATACACAGACACAAAGATACAGGTAATTAGACTATAATGGCAGCAGCTTATTTGCATAAATGAATAATTATAATGTCCATTGTTAATGATCCATGCTTGCATGAGCCCATGTGTACGTGTATAGTAAAGCACATGTTAATAATAACTCATAGCGACAGCCTGGCGGCGGGTAGGTATAGCTACCTTGGGTATACATGTGTGTGTATGTATATATACATGTATATATATATAGGGTTGAGACAGGTGGGCTATATGTACTATAGTAATGATTGTGTGTTAAGTATACTGCTAACACTCTAGTGACCGCATTTCCCTCTTGTTTCCTCATATTTCCCCAGATACAAGAAGACCAGTTGCAGCACGTTCACAAAAGGTTTGCTAAGCCGGGATATTTTAATTGAATTCTAGCACACTTTATTCATCTTATTGATTTATGATATTAGATGGTTTCATGGAGACATCAGCCGTAGAGAGGCTCGATACATTCTACAAGACTATAATGGCGGAGAGGGAAGCTTCTTGGTACGAACTAGCGAAAGTTACAGAGGCAAATATGCTATATCATTCGTGTAAGTGGACAATATTCCGAGATAATTGTATCATGTAATGATTTCACTTCCTCTTAATACATGATCAATACAGCCATGAAGAACGAGTAAAGCACGTTGTCATAGAAACCAAGCCAAGCTCAGAGACTGGTGTGGTTTACCATATTACTCCGAAAGGTCCTTTCTTTGATAGTCTAAACGGTCTAATAGAAGAAGCAAGAAACACTTATATTATACAAAATCACTCATTTAACGTTATCCTCAAGAAGTCACCTCCTAAGGTAAACCAATTACCAAACTCATAAACTACATCTAATTTATTGTATCCATGTTTTTTACTCTGTTTTAGCCCGACCAAAAATGGCTACACACTAACATAAAGACACTGAGTCAAGCTCAACAGGTTATGGGCAAACCTGCGTATTCCAGTGATGGATCGTTCTTGGTGTATCCCAATAACTCACCAGTCTCCCCTTATTCCCTGGTTTACAGGTATGTACTGGACTCATATAAATGTTTTCTACTCTTTTCTTGCAAAAGGGAACTGTACTACATTGCATGCCAGTTTTGTAATCACTGGTAATCATGTTTTGATTGGTAAATAATAAGCAATGATACATTGTTGTATGTAAAATTTGGTTCCTGGAATCAACATTTTCCCCAGACAACATTCCATCACTTGTTGTTATGGACATTTTCCCTGAAACATATAGTTTTGGGGCTGGTCCAATTTATTGTCCCTTTGAAGTTTAATTACTTAGTATAATTATTATCATGTAATGTTTATATAACTGTAATAACTAACACCCACTTAATCTATCACTTTTTTTTCTCTTGACAGATCAAATGGTGTCGTAATTCATGCAGATATACTTACATCACAGAGATCCTCACACGGATACACACTCAACACAGTCACTGCCCCCGTACTTTATAAGTTAATTAACTATTTCATGGAGAATCCAATTCATGCAAACACAGTACTACAAAATGCTTCACAAGACAGTGATGTAAGTATTGATTTTCTTAGTAAAACATCGAACTGTTTTTTTAGCTGTGTTTTTGTTTTTTTAGTGTTTAACAAATAGTAACTCAGCAATTGCATTGGAGGATTTCACTGGCGATTGCGATAAAAATGAACAGTCTGTTTATTGTGGTGAACTGATTACTAGCATATCTCGAAGATCACTGGATTGGTAAGTGCACTTTACTTATGCTAACACGGCCTGTGATTATTTTTTGCTGTTTTTGATTTATAAAAACAGGTGCGTGGGCGATTTTGGTAGGAACAAACAGAAATTCTTCCCAACTAAGTGTGTAAGATTTCTCTCAAAGGATGAGCTTCAATACATCAAGGATGTGGTTAGTTAGTTGACCCAATATTAGTATAATATAAAATTATCATTGGGTTTTTTTTTTATTGCTTTCTCCAGAAGGAATTTTACCAGAAGTCGTGTACCGATAACATTAAAACACACACATTAAACGTCAGGACAGACTACATGCTCTCGTTAGAGTCCAATGGATCGTCATCGCCCGTAATCAATCTTGTCCCTGTTAATCAATCACTAACGAGCTATAAACTATCATGTAACGACAGCACTAGTATTGAACAGTGGTACAAGGAACTGGACAGGTCGAGTCACAAACCGTCTAAGTCCCTGAGTACAGGATCTCTACATTCCACTATAAATAATATGAATGGCAGGAAACTCAACTCTAATACTACAAGAAGAAAGGTACTTTTGAAAGTTTAACTTGTATCGAATTATTTCATAATCCGTTCCATTTTTTTTTTGTAAATCACAGAGAACTTCATGCGTAGTATCGTGAGATCTGAGTACACGTTCATTTTTACAAAATTTTTTTGTATTATACAATTTTTTTTATTGTTATCTATATTGTATTATCATTTATTATATTATTATTATTGTTATTATTATTATTATTATTATTATATTGAAACATTTAACAAACGTCTTTACTGAGTCTCTGAATAAAGTCGAGTATGTGGGTTTGTAGGAGAATGTCTTGCGGATTATTGGTGATTTTAAAGCAAGGAATGGCTGCCTGATGTAGTGTTGATTGTTGTTCCACAACCATTTGGTCCAACTCTAAGATGATTTCCTGGTCTGTAATTCTCAGTTGCTTGTTTAATTGGCTTCGTAGGTCACTCGATTCCTTCTCATGTCTTTCTTTCATGTTTGCTGCCTCGTTAGAAGATACATGGTTTAGCTCATTCGCCTGATTTCGCAATAACTCTGACATTTTGGCACTTTGTTGGCTGACAACCTGACAACAATAATTACTGTTGGTTACTGAGAATCATCAGGCATATCAAAGCATTCACTTTCCATATGAAATGTACACATTCACTAGCTTAAAACACACCTTCATACGTTTCTTCAAGAAAGAGCTCTCGCTCAGTTGTTGAATCTCCTCGAGTTCACGAACTATCTGTACCACTGTTCCATCCATTACAGACATGGTTAGTGACCTCAGGTGGTCGTCGCTGATCTGCAAATCGTATTCAAAGAAAAAAAAAAACAAAAAAGGAAAAGCAGACAAATAATACAAATAACTTCTAGTTAAATGTGATGTAATCTATTGTGTTAGTAGTATGATATCAGATGTGTACATTGAAGAGTATGGCTGGCTATCAGCTTATCCTGTTAACTGAATAGACAGATATATCCTCCCGTGCATGCAATAAATTGATAAATTCCCTTAGTAATAGCTAATAAGCAGTTATATACGTCTATTATTGCTCCCAGTATTATCACATTCAATTTCATATCTGAGGTATCAGTTTACAAACACTTGTACTCAAATATACAATGGCACAAAAAGTTCAGGGGAAAACGCAACATGCGCCCGGTAATGTCACAACACTGCAAAAGAAATACAATCTTAGACTGGATTTACCTTCATTTTTAACTCCAGTGGCAATTCGCTCCGCATCTTGTATAGTCTCTCATAAAGAGAATTCCGTAATTTCTTATCAACAGACATTTTAAAATTAATAACTTCAAATTATTAAATAATTGATTCTCGAGTTGCTAAAAAAGGGTTAAATTATTAACCATAAATAATAATTTTATTAATGTCACACCACAACAACACACTCAAGCATTACACACAAGAGTTTGCAGCAAGCAAGAGTTATTTCGAAGTAATAGTATCGTATAATGCAGTGGGGTCTCTCGATGAATTTTTCAAGCTTGTATATTTTGCAGCCAAAGCCGCCATGACTTCCTCCTGCTGTTCATTATCGCTATTTATTACATAATCATCATTGGTATTAGGTCTAGTATACTCGTAGGATTTACGCTTAACCTCCTCTGGGGGCCGGCCACCTTGTATGGAGTTTTTAACCTTCAAAGACATTTGTGTAGAGCGAGTAACGGCAGCGGCGACAGGTTGAGATGGAGTCGAATGTGCAGGAGGAAGTGGTGGTAGAGGTGGTTGATTGCTGTATATAGCGGTACCCGTGGATGGCGCTGGAGGTGTTGTAGGTGGTACCACAACCGGCTTGCATGGTGGTAGAAGGGGCGGCTCCACATCCAATGACGAATCCCCAGTTCCTCCCGTACTGGAGTCTTCATCAGTAGATGATAAGTGGTGTACCAGAAACAAATCTGTATCCGCCATGTTGGTCGAGTGACTACCAACTGAGTTGGAAGACACAGGCGGCTGCGATGGCAATGATCTCGTAGTATCAGTTTTCCTTTTTGTTGTTGTTGACTTACTCAGCAATGCTATGCTCGCTTTTAGCTTGTAAAACATGTCTTTCATTTCATGGCCTATGAAATAGAAGTTCCCCTCGCCTGTCTCTGTTGCACTACGGTGGTTTTACAAAAGAAAAAATTTAAACAACATTTACTGTTTATTGTATTCATTATATCAAAACATGTCCCCCGTGTGCTATGCCTTATGTATAAACATATAGGATCAATATGTTAACTACTATTACTCTATATACACTGCTGTTGTGTGTTTGTATATACTTATATATGAAAGACATACCGTCCGACTTCTATCTCCACTTTTCCACTTTTGTTATGATATTGAGCCCTTCGTACTGTCTGCAGTTTCCATTCGAATGCTACTATTTGCTTATGTGGATTCCACAGTTTCAATCGATCAGGACATATTTCCATGATGTATTCAGCTTCCCTCTCCGGATGCTGCGGACATCGAACTAACTCTGAGAATGTTCGACCTAATTTTGAAACATAATTGTATAGTCGATTATTATAATAATATTATTATTTCAGTCAGACTCTATAGATATCTATGCAAGTTGTATATGCATGTATTATATATATATATATATATAATACATCTTATCTTCTCCAATTCATCGCCCCATTGTTGCAGTTTTGTTAACGAGGCAAAGTGAAACAGAATGGTGAACTGTTCGAACTCCAACTCCAGGTGATCTTTATTCTTGGTGTTTATCTCGTTTCTTGTCAATTTGAATCGCTTGAGAATCAATTTCTGCAGGGACTGCCTTTTGACCAGCCAGTCTTCTTCTTTAGTGCAGTAGGTTAGGTAACTGTCCAAGGGTGAAAGACTAATGCTCATTACTATCCATTGCCGTTTATAATCCTATCATTATAAAACATATGGCTTCATAAATAAACATACAGCAGCTGGACTCTAGCTCTACACAGCACTAGCTGCATGACCTACCTTCCAAGTGTCTAACCCTGATAGTGGAGAGTTTTTACGAGCTGATCCGTCAATTCGAGTGAATCGTATCTTCAGGTAATCACAGAGTGTAGTGGTAGTTGGGAAACTGTTGCTCTCACTAGAAGTAGCCATTCCTCCTTCAAAAGTGAAATAAAAAATAACAATAACAATTTTTTTTTTTTTCAAAATTTTTTTCCAAAACAAAATTTTGATAGACTAGACTCTAGATTGGTATAGATCTAGTATACTATAGTCTGGTATTAAATAGGCTATTAGACTTGATTCTAAACTTAAGGATAAATTCTACTGCCACTCAGGGCTACAACAAACTAGATCTATATGTACAATAGACTAGAGAGGGTATAGAGTGCGTATATTGGGTTTGTACTATGTAGTCTAGTCTGCTTATTCAATCATGATATATTATCATAGTAATGTTTGTGGACACTACCCAACCACCGCCCAAATAGGACTTTCACTATATACTAGCTTACCCACTGAGCTTGTTGATATACATTAGGCTAGGGGGAGGGGCTGGAAGTGGGCGGGGCTGAGAAATAGGATCTTCAAGGACAGCATGTAGCCCTATAGTACTATTAGTACATGTGATTATACCAGTCACATGATAGCCCTGGGTAGTGAATAATGATAATAGAGTATTTGAGTCAAGTTATTTTGTAGACACTGTACGGTTCCGTGGTACGTAGGTGAGTCTAGAGTAGTCTGGTACCCCACGGCCCAGACTAGGTCTAGAGCATCAGTAATGGTTTAGAGAGCAAACATTCATGCAACCGCTTGCTGTGGTCAAAAATAAAGTAATGCATAGAATATAATCTAACAGTATAGACAGAGAGGATTAGTCACAAGTGAACTTAATCATGCTGATAATATTGTGCATGTAGATGTAGACTATTCATGAATCAGGTTAATTTAATAATTTTGTGCCCCGCCTACTATTAAATTTTAATGAGGGTGTGAAGCTGAAGAAAGGAAAAATGGAGTCTCCAACTTTGTCTCTAATTTCTCCTGGAGAATTCTCAGCTAAGTAAATGGCAGCCATGTTGTTAATATAAAGGTACACTATTAATTAAACTCGATAAATTAGGGTCAGTTCTGTGCTCAACAGGGACACTAGACAGTATGGAAAGAAATTCATGTTTGATGGACACCAGGAGACATGCTGGAATTCAGATGAGGTGAGCCCTTAACCATTGATTTAATATATATACTTAATTAGAATAAATTAATGTAATTACCCTCTCCGTTCCCCCCCCCCCTCCTCCCCTCCCACCCTAGGGTTCTCCTCAGTATATTTTAATTGAGTTTCCTTGTCTTGTGTCTGTCTCTGAGATTAGAATACAGTTTCAAGGAGGTTTTGCCAGCAAAGACTGTTCCTTGCTATGTTCTACTGATGATAGTGCCAGTTTTGAAGAGTTGATAAAATTTTATCCTGAAGATATCAGCTCATTACAAGTATACCATATAGAGGGAAACTTCTGTGGGTTTTCTGCTGTTTCTGTGGAATTTTAAACAAATCGCAAAATTTAATTCCTTATTTACATTGTACGAGTAGGGGTGAAGTGTAAGAATAGCAGAAATAAAACCTGCAGAAACCTTTTATTCACTAAAACCGCAGAAATTT
>JAYJLX010124186.1:1911-19456 GCA_036873525.1 Chalinula nematifera
GCCAAACCGTCCCTTTTTGTGGCCCCTTGATTGGGAAAAAACCCCCCCCCCCCCCCCCCCCCCCGTCCCATAATATTGACAATAATATTCTAGTCATAGACCACCTATAACTCACTATGTAGTTCAGATCTATTGTGGTGGTATGACTCAAAAAGACAAAAAAATCCCTTACAATGTTTGATTATGCTTTATGAAGATGTGATCCCTCAATAAGGCTGTCAATCAAACTTGCCATTTTATTATGAGTCTCTGGCCAGCAGGTCTGTTGTATGTATAACTGGCTATATTGTTTTATTTTGTGACAGCTATAGTTTGCTTTCAGGTTTTTTTTATCTTATGTTTGTATAGCTAGTGAAGATAGCCATATACCAATGGGTATGGTGAAGTTCAATTGTACGTCGGCTCAGTTGAATACCAAAGGGGGTACAATTAAAAAGGGTAGCAATTTACTATTAATCTTCCAGTTGTTGTTGGAGTGAGTTCTTTATTATTATTCTTACGAAAATCTGTAGCCGTCGTATTATATTCATTATAGCAATGAAGTGATCGGTGTGGACGTGTTCAACCTCAAGGTCTGTTTTTCTGTGAAACGAGATTACGACAGGCGGCGTAAGCTATTAAAACCTGAACCAGATTCTGCACCTAAAAGGAGATCAAGCAAGCGCTGTCACAGCGATGTGATGGACTTGTCTAAGATCAATCCACACCTGGACTTCACCAATGGAGTGAAACCAAACGCTAATGGAGAATATAAATTTACTGTTAGTACAAAAAAAATGTGATGGGGGGGGGGGGGGGGAGAGGATAAAGGACTTGAGAGAGGAGAGAGAAGGAGGGCGAGGAAGAGAGAAAGAGAAGGAAGTGAGAAAAATAAGGGAAAGAGAAGACAGGAGTGTGAGGGTAATATAGGATTTTTTTTCTTCCTGTATACAGTGGAAAGGTCGGGATAGAGGGATGCTGAATTTGTTTATGATGCTAGAAAGAGGATACAGTCTCAAATAACAGCTGTATATTCTGCTTACAATTTTACGATTTTTTTAATTTCACTATTTCTTGTCTATTGCATTGTTATTTATCGATTATACCATTCATTGATTATACCATTATAATTGCTAAATAATTACTTTACCTCATTTGTGATATACGAAATTATTTGTAAAATACTTGCATTTTACACACATTTATTGCTTTATTTATACTCGAGTTTCCAGCTAAAGTGCAAAGTACAAACAAGGGGATTCTTTGGTAATAGGAGGTGTGCATGTCTTAGTGTAAACATTTACTATGAGAATACTGTATAATTGGAGTAGTATTATACATATAATTATCACAATATAGTCTAATGGAATGTTAGCCTATGTAAAGTAAGGTTTTCCCCCCACAATAGGAAAACCTAAGGAAAAGCAATCCACATAAAAAGATAGCAAAATAAAAATAGCTGCATTCTTTTGCAGTAGGAAAACAGCGAGTGAGACAGTTAGGCAGGCAGCGAGTATTACAGTGCATCATTGATAAACTATGATGTGGTCATCAGTACGTGAAACAAGGTTCAATGATTTTATAATCATTGTTGCACTATTTGTCTAGACTTGGGCGGGTCTCTTGTGAAAGGCGTAGTCAAATTATTTTATTGAGCATAAGCATAAAAAGGCATTTGATGTGAGAACTGCATGAGAAGAGTTCAATTAAGCCCGAGCCTATAGCCACTAACAACTATAGCTCCATTTGCCTCGTACATTCTGATCACAAGACAGCAATGGCTCAGCAACAGGACTCTCTGCTCCTGAGGGAAGGGTACATACAGACCTGCCATGGATACATGAAACGTAAAACTACTATTCTGAAAAGATGGCAAAACCGTTGGATTCACGTTGAGCCAGGTATGTAGAGCTAATTTGAGGGTCAATCAAAGGGCGCCGCTTTGCATGTAGACTACTTAGGGTATGCATGGCCCGTAGATAAACAGTAGTGCTCAGGCGTTGAGTTGAAAAATTTTAGTAAGGTATGTAAATTTGAAATTGACAGGAAAACATTTCAATACTGTACACAGTACTATAGTTGCAGCTAACAAGTTATACTATTTTGGCCATAAAGTTCGAGCTGTGATATTGTTTAGACTCTATTTCGTATAGACATACTAAAATGATTGCAGTCGCAAATTGTAGTTGCATTTTTTTTACTTCAGACCAAAACTATTAGTCTCACTATCCAGACCCTTCCTCCGCCTACTGTTATTTGGATAGATGGCTGCGGAAGGGTCTGGTACATTGCAAGTGTCGAGTTTGTTCTTGCAAGGTCAGTAAAAAATTAAGAAAAAGATTAAACTGAGTGTAGTAGGTAAAGCCCAGAAGTAAGTGAATACCTCACTTACAATGCAGGTTTAAATTTCTGTAATCTTGAACACTCTAGTATAAGGATACCTCAGTAATAAGAACACTGTGTGACTGAGTATCCGAAGGACATTTTTTGCACTAAACTACCTCTGAAATGAGGACACCTCTGTTGAATAATCAGGAGACTTTATGTTGCCGCAATGCACTAAGCAATTAGAGCTGTAATATTCTGCTGTATCAAAAACAAGTGCCAGTGTATAATATATATCTATGTATATATTCAAGGGAAAATAGATCACAAAAAATATATATAATAGTTCGATTGTTTAGTTTCAATCAAAATGTTTGTTTCAGTTAATCTTTCCACTATGTTACAGTAATAAACTAAAAAAAAAAGTATATAAATATATTGTATTACTGTAATAGTTCAATACTGTACTACATTGTATATCCAGCTGTCATAATTCTTTGATGCAATAGTTATTTCGCTGCAACAAGAATTATGACAGCAGGACAAACATTGTATTGTACTTGGCAATCCTAATACAGTGGTACAATTGTAGTACATACAGTCCTACAATCGTAGTGTGGATGTTTTTTTTAAGAGGAAATAATAAACATCAGCAATCTAATATGCAAACCAACAATGCAGTGACAAAATATACAGTCTGTTTTGTTTCAAGAAACATATACTTTTTTTATTGCTACTATAATTTGTGTGGTTAAGAATCGAATACTATGCTTTACTAATTTTTGCTATGTACAATATTTTGTAAATGCCACCTTTAAAGGGTTTGTTTTTTTTTTTTGAAGCTACAAGTTTATGATTAGTCTTCCAGTTAGCCCTTTTATGTTGTACACGAAAAATTAGTCAATTGACAGTTCCACTAATTGTCCAGATTCAATAATTTATACAGTTTTAGTTGTAATGCTTGTCCCATGACCCTTATCAAATTTAGGAAACATCTTTTACTGCTGGCACATGTTTAATTGGGTGGGTGTGGGTAATGTAGAGGTACAAAGCACTAGCAAGTGTATTTAAATTGTCCTAAAAGCCACAAGGTTTAAGGAACAATATATGTACTCGTCAGTGCATATGCAATGTATCTTTGGCTTTGCATGCACATCAACACTGCTATACATAGTATGTTGAAGAGTTCCTTGTAGTTTGTCCAGGGTCAAAATATTGATATACCCCATTAGCTTTAGTTTTTTGAAATGTTGGTTACTTAAGGTGATTCATAATGTTAGGTATGTTAAAGGTCACTACTTACAAGTGCTACTTGTTTATTTAATAATAGCACTTGTACATTCCTAGTATTGTCAGTAGGCCAACCACCTTGAACCCCTCCTGTGTGTGTAGCATATAACTACATACCTGTTGTGTCTGTACTACTGCAGTACAGTAGACTGAACCCTCTATACTTACATGTATTTGTTGTGTAGCATGCAGTATACATACAGTGCAGTGGACCTTGTGACTGATTGTACACAGGGACATAGATAGCACTACAGTGTTGCATGACAACAGTTATTGCAAGGGAACACATCCTGCGCATGTTTTATGCTAATACGAATACCTGTGAATGACAATGAATACATTTATAGTAGCCCACAAAATAATTAATTTGTTTCTTTATATTATCATTTATAGGTCCCCAAGAGCACAAGGTTGTTACTTTTAAGAAGGATGGATCAAGGAAGACGTTACTATCCGTTCCGAATGCTAATCCTAACTTGACCATTGAGCCTGTGTCTACAGATCCCAAGGACTCTAACTATACCAGTTTCCGTGTGCTGAATCGAGCTGACAACAATAAACCACTGGGAGTGTTTAAAGCAGATGACATTGTTCAAATGAGGAAGTTTATGGCATCGCTGGGACACAAGGGTGAGGGATTGTTCACGAAAGAGAGCGAATCCAGCGAGATACCAGTTGAAGCCACTCATGGGCTCTGGGATGTCATTCATCCCTCCGAGGACGAATTAGCACAACGAGAGAAAGATTATGAGCTTGGCCCGAGAAAAGAGCGAACCGAAACCATACACCAAACTACAGATGCCCCGCCCACTTACATGGAAACAATGCAACAACTTCCATTGGGTTTTTACTTTGCCGACAACACAACCATTGAAAAACCTGTGTTCTCCTATCCTGGTCAGGCCATACCTATGTTTGACCCTAATGCCACTCTTCCCAAAGCGTACCGTCGTCCATGGCACGATAACTTCAGACCTCCCCATGGCCCACCAATATTTTCCCCAATTAGTATCGGATATGGGGCTGAAATAGGCCTTAATGATGGTGTACAAGCACTATGGAATCCAACTGGGAGGTTTTACTTCTTCTTGGATCATGTTAACAAAGTTACGTTTTTCGATGACCCAAGACCACCATTCGCACCAAAACCAGTCGTTGAAAGCCAAAGGCATCTTTATGGAGATCGACGACGTAAAGGAAACCTCCCTAATTCTATATGCCGAGATCTGCAAATTATTGAACATTCTGCACAGAGGGCTCTGTCGAAACCTCATGGAATGACAGTATTTGCATGTGGTGTCAATGGTCAGAGAGGAATCGATGGTGCAACAGGACAAATAGGAATTAGTGGAACCAGTGGGTTCTCGGGAGGGGGCAGTGGAGGGTCTGGTGGACGGGGAACCGATGGTTTACCCGGAGGTCCTGGTGCCCTAGGAACACGAGGTGGGGACGCAACTGAAGCGAGCGATGTCATCTTGAATATATGGGGTACACCAGATGAGCTCCAAACCTCAGGAACATGTGGTAACATGGTTGCTAAACTTGGTGGGGTCAGATGTGAAGAGGTTATGTTTGTGAACTGCCGTGGTGGTACAGGAGGAGATGGTGGGTTTGGTGGACCAGGAGGAGTTGGAGGGAGAGGAGGTAACGGAGGACATGGAGCTTCAGGTTCTCCCGGATTCAGCTCTGCATCAGGCCCCGGAGGTAATGGTGGCCCAGGTGGGCGTGGTGGTGATGGAGGGAGTGGGGGTCCAGGGGGCCCCGGCGGACCGGGTGGGGATGGTGGACATGCAGGATTTGGTGGTATATGTGTTCTTCAAGCACAAGATCCACGGTTATTTATTCTAATGGAGGTCGACTGTAGATCTGGTAATAAAGGGATAGCTGGACCAGGTGGTAAGGGTGGAGCTGGTGGTAGCGGTGGATCAGGAGGACCCGGGGGGCCAGGAGGACCAGGAGGAAGCGGAGGCTCTTACAGAGACTCTAATGGCCACACCCATTCATATTCTAGCGGTAGTCGTGGTCCCAGTGGAGCATCTGGCTTTACTGGTAGTCAAGGTTCACCTGGTATGAACGGTCAATCTGGCATTAATGGCCAACCAGCTCCTCATGGAGGTATACTTTGGGTGGTAAGCTCTCCCGATGGTGGTGTTGAGGCACAGTCTGGTACTAGATACGATGCCTTTGTTAACAACCTCCGCATTCAATCGGGAATAGATGATGGTATTTTTGAGCCAAATGAGCGTGTTATTGTGTCAGAGATGTTCATGACCAACGATGGTGGCCTTAATTTACCATCAGGTGCAGAGGCTCTGATTCCACCGACACGTACCATCAAATTCGAGCCGATTCGTTACACAATGCCTGAAATACCCTCAGGAGGCTCATTCATGATCCCCACAACTTACTATGGTCGTATCTTTGATGAACCGCCACCAAATAGACCAGGACCATTTGTTTCCAAAGCTGAATTCATACCTCGTATTGAAATGCTTGGACGACCCTTCGAGCGTTCATTCTTCAAGCAAACTCTCACCGTGCAATACCCAATAAAGCTGGAGTTCTTAAAGTGTCCAGAGAATTTGGGTCGTGGCGAGGTGGCCACTCTGGAAATAGGCATTCAAAACATCTCTCAAATGCCATATGGGTCATGTGAAGGTTCAGGTGGTAAAGTTGATATTAGAGTGCACATGGATCAGCGTATAATTCCTGTAGCAGCTGCTAATATAGGGATGTCTACTGTACCCTATACTGTCACCTATGACCCCAATCAACAGGACAGTATGTATATTCAAATGCACTGCATACCCCCAAAAGAGACGGTGGTCATTTCCCTTACGATTCAGATGGAAAGCAGAGCTGAGTTATTTGATCGATGTTTGTGGCAAGCTGATGTCTACTTGAGAGACAAGCTAATAGAATACAATTTCGAAAACATACGAGTGTCACCATTTTACACCCCTAAAGATCCCTCAGCAGATGTCCTGATGGTAACCAGTAGCCTCATCCAACGACGTGAATTCGTGTACTGGCAGACCATCCTAGAGAGCCTCAACGTTTCCGTAGACTTCTGGGACACTGATCGCTACAATGGTCTATCAATCGATTCTAGCACCAACACTCGCCATCAGGTCACCTGGGAGGGCAGGTACAGTGGGAAAATGATTTTGTATCCTCATACTGATCTTCAGAAACTGCTAGGAATTGACGTAGTACGACATTTCCATGGCGCAAACCACAGAGAAGGCGAGATATCAGAGCAGAATTCAAGTATGGTACTATTTATGCCATCATCCCCACAGCGCTTTCCCCAGCAAAACAATCCTCATTCTGATCGAGGGGACATTACCGTACTGCGTCATCTCAGCTTGGTAGACTCTCCGCTGCAATTAGAGGAGAATTCGTATGGTGGTATCCATCTGGTTTCCCCTGGAACTCTGTTTACGTCCACTCAACCTTTCCGTAGTTGTGAAAAGAAAATTATCCAACGTTTGGAGAAGAATGATCCACAACACATGTTTGCAGTGATGAGTCGGCAGATTAACATGCAGTCTAATGGTATATTCCGTTACAAATATGGTTCCATTGATTGCCGCAAGTGTCCGTTGATTCGATCGTCCAAGTTCCTTTCTGTTGATGGGAATGGTTGTACTGTTGTTGCTATGAGTCTGGATGATAAATTCCTGGGACCGACATCTCAGCAAATTCCACTGGCCAGCAACTTTGGTCAAGTTTATGTTGCCGTGTTGTTTGGCATTCCAACACAGTCTAAAGTGGCTCTTCTGCGGCCTCCCCCTGAGGGATCCAGCCCTCTGGTTGCACTTGACCTGATATTTACCCTACCCAATGGAGACTCATTAAGGAAGACCGACTTGGTAGTCATATCGTTGATCAAAGAGATAGCCGATGAGGTGATGAATTGTTCCGGTGAGGCCAAGCGAATGGGAATCCTTGTGGACGCCATTACATCTGATCCCACTGCATTCACTGCTACAGGAGTATCTATACTCAAAGGGATAAAGAGCATACCAAAGGAGCTGAAATCCAGGAAGAAGAAGGTGTCTCATAGGAATGTTAATGAGGCGTGTCGTGTAATTGAAGCAGGGAAGCAGCGAATAGTCTCGGCACTAAACGGGGTTGGAATCAATCTCAGGGATTCATCTGAGCTTCCTCGCTTCAAATGTATAGTGGACTCACAGCGGTTTCACTTCAGCCATCAGCACACTGCTAAAGACCAGAGATACAATCTCGTGGGCCAGTAACAGACACTTGCTGGTTTATTGATTTTTTTTATTTAGCTTGGATTTTGCTTATGCTATAATAAATTTTAATAGACTAGAGACAATTATTTAGACCAAATTTATGATTTTGAATGATCCCAATTTTGCACTGAATATTATCAACCCCTATTACCTTTTATATAAAATTAATTGTTTGATTTGTCAAAAAAATTGGTAGTTTTAATTAATTACTACAGAAGTAATATAACTTTTAAAAAAATCGTTAACAGCAAAATTACTATCTATAAGTAAATATGGGTACCAATGTCACTGTCCTCTTCATTGCCTCGAAACCAATACGTACAGCTGGACTCGCCAATCTACATGCATATAATTATAAACCTTTCTTAAATCAATACATTACGCGTTAATTTGGTATTATTAATACACCTAGACATGTATATAGGAAGGTCACATCCAATAATATAGCAGGTCATACCAATAATCTAACAATGAGTATACTATATTGCCCAGTTTTCATTAACGGTGCATGTAATAAGTATACTAGTAATGTCTGTTTAGACAGACATGCTACACATCACAGCCAACACCTATACATAGCCACACCTATACGTACACAGCCACGCCTATACATAAACAAGTATGTGTGACAAATATGGTTGATAGGATGTGAGTACCATATTGTAGGTATTCCTAGACTATAGAAAAGTGAAAATGATACTCTTTATTACGGAAAAATACAGTACAAAACATAATATAGCAAAGTGACTTCATATATAATTTTTTTTGGTCAAAGTAAGTGGTATACATAACTTAAAAACTTCACGACAAGTAAAAAGTGTCTACAGGTACGTTCAATGTTTTAGCAATACAATTTCAAATGAACGCACACAAAATTAATTAAAACATAAACATAATTGAACAAGTAAACCTGTATTCAGTAAATCAACACAAAAAAATATTATTTTATACACAGTTACAAGTACATATATAGAGAGGAGCTATACTATTGCTCATGTTCAGGTAGGTTTTTTCGTAGAACGTCATCGGATTCCATATGTGGTTTCTTCTTTATCTCAACAAGGGTATTTTCTCTGCCATTGACAACTACCATATCTTCCGTGAATATAGAAGTGGTACCGTCATTACTATCCTTGTTTGAAAAGCTAACTTTGATAGAACTAGATGGAATAATAGCAGTAGAGTCATTGGGACTAACAGCCAGATTATTATTATTATCCTCTAATGGCCCATGATAATTCATCCTAGCAAACCGATCTTCAGTATCAACATCATCCATGAACGCACCAAAGCTGAAGTCGTCAATCAAAGACCCAGTTCCTTCTGAAGGAAAATTTATGTGTCCATTTTGTTTATCCTTTCTCAATGAAGTCTTGATTTTTTTGCCGTATTTGTTCATCAAAAAGTAAATGATAACAATGTTAATGTACAATAAAGGAAGAAATATCAGCACAATCTGGATATAATAGCACGTCTTTGATAGGGGAATGTCTGCCACATCCAAGTACAACTGGTATAAAGTAAATGCATTGATTACAGCTAAAACTCCAAACATGACAGTGTCAATGATGTTGAAGCGATTTTGTTTGTAAGGTTGAAAAACACTGATCACGATGATGAAAATCGTGAGAAAAACTTGTTGCATTAAAAATTGGATTGCCCATGTAGCTGCAATTGAGTATGTGTACAATAAAATGAAGCGTACAAAGAAATAAAAAGAAGCAAAAAATCGCTGATCTCGACCTCCATCGGTTCCATCCTTAAAGCTGTGATAGAAGGAATTCAAAAAGTATTTTGTTTTTTCACCAGGGAGAAGAAATGAAAATCGAGATTTCTGCAAAAATCGGTGGAAACGCTGAATAGAATATAACAACAAAATAACCGGCAGCAAGAACATGATCACCATAACCAAAAAGCCAGATCCAAAATACGGTGCATAGTCCACCGACCAGAATTCCTTGGTGTAATCAAAATATGAAACTGACTTAACAGTTGTACCATTTCCATCAACCAAAGGATTTGAATACAGCAAGTAAGCTGATATGGTAATAAACTTGGAGTACGAAAGGACTATAAATGTTGCCAATGCATCCACAATGGAGCGCTTCCGCAGATTCAGATATTGAAAACAGCGAGCAAACATACGATGGAATGGCTTAATGCAGCAGACCACAACTCTATTTCCCCTCTCGTATAAAGCCAGGACAATAACAATGATGCAAAGGATCACTAAGGGATATATAGCAATTATGTACGAAAGAAGGAATGAGTCCAGTATGGTAACCTCCTTGCTGAAGCAATGGAGTATAATATTGAATGAATCAAAGAACTCCAAGTTCCATAGGCCGTATAACGAAGTGTAAAGGCGGCGAATAGTATTTGCTGCAGGTGTAATTGATGAGAAACTTAGGATCTGGCCAGAATCGGGTCCAAATGTAGTTGAAATCAGTTGAGCGAATACTACAAAAGAATTTGTGTATCCAGACGTAACTGAGACGTTGAATATGATCACCAATAGTAGGATTACAGTAACAGGAACATACTTTCCTATAATGTATAACAACCATCCATATCGTGTATCAGATTCAGAACACTCAACACAACGAAACCTATCAGAACTGATAGCCAAACCATAGCTATCATTACATTTCTGACAAAGAATACCTTGTCTATTAAAACCGCCACAAAAAAACTTGTTTGTTTCACTACTATTGGATGGAAGCAGAATGAAATTTGAATGAGTTAAATTTTCATTAAATGGGCAAAGAAAGCATTGAGAAACAAGGACTTCACCATCAATGGACCCTATCCAATAACCTCTTTGAATGGAAGACGTTAAATTTGTATGAGTACGTACATAAGGGAACTTGGCCCCATCACACTCTTCATCATAAACATCATATTTGAAACCGAATGGACAGTCTAGTAGCGTTAAGTACACTTTAGATGAAATCACTCTTGGTTGTAATGTGGCAATATTGTACTCTTTGATCTCACCTACACGACCAGTAAAGGGCAACTTTCCAGAAGCAATGTATTGTGCTGTATCATTGCTATCATTTATGACAGCAGAAAAAACGAGTGATTTAACAGGATAAAGGATATTTCGATCATCGTTCATGTTAACTGGAAGCTGTGATAAATTACCTGGTACTACCTTCAAATAGAATGGAGAGCCACAATTCATCGTATCATTTTTCTGAAAACTAGAAGGTGCTGTTGCAATGGAATTATTGGTAAAAGTTTCATAAATCCATCTTTCAGAATTCCAGTTAAATATTTTATTGAACTCAGAGTAAGTAAAATCCAATAAAATACGACTATCATTCCCTAGGCTAAGACATGCTAATAAGGTTGTACCAAAAATATCGTCACCACTTATCAGGGCAGAATTGTTACCAAATGTAAAATAAACTGACCAGTCTGATGGATGCAAATGAACGTCTTCATATCGTATGAAGCAATTTCGAGCTGAAACTAAATATCGATTGCCGATGCCCTCCCAATATATTGCGCCACCATGAAGAGATGCTTTATTGTCAATGAACTCAAGCCTCACGCCATCATGCAGTAATATATAGGCACTGGTACTGAACAAAGCTATGGCTCCACCATTATGGGCAGTATTATTAATGAATGTGCCACTAGTGTTGTTAGCAAATCTTACTGGCGCTTCAACACTGTAAATACAGGATCCTTCACAGTCAGTACAATTAATGGATCCCATGAAATTGATGGGAACAGCTTCAGTGAAAATGGTTCCTGTGCCGATTGCAGTACCGACCATTGGAGTATACTGAACTGAATTGCTTTGGAAGGTACAATCACTGATATTCACCGATAGAACAGTACTATCGAAGAACAGGCTCCAAACTGATAAATCAATGGCAGACCCAAGCCGAGCTACATTCTCTTGCCACATAATATCATTAAACTCAATTACATTGGAAACGCTTTGCTCAGGAGTTGTACTAACTGAAACACCTCCACCAAAATAAGCCTTGTTGCGTAAAAAACTTGAGTTTTGAAACTTCACCTGATTACGTTCTCCAATCCCATTCGATCCTCCAAGTGCAACCCTCACTCCCCCTCCACCTGTTCCTTCATATTGGCAGGGATCATATTCACACGTATTGTCTGTGAAAGTTGTTGAATTTATCACTATACTGTTATCTTTAGTGGCATTGTCTTGGAATTCAAACACTGCTCCTCCCCCCCATACAGCTGAATTGTTGCTGAATTCACAAGATTCCACTGTGACTCTAACGTTTTGTGTGTCTCCTTTAAATACCACTGCTAAACCCCCACCTCTTCCAAGAACCAAATAAATATTCAAATGAGAAGTAACGAATGCGTGTTTAGTACTATAAGCAGTTGAAGCATTGTTATCACGAAACGTACATTCATTAAACTTGAATACAATGTCTTGTTTGTTGTTAGCTGGTATCAGTGAACCATTTGATTGTGAACACTTTAGATCACCAGGTAAGCAGTAAAGGAACTCGACTTCGACCCCTCCACCTCCTGGGTCTGATCCATTTCCATTTTCGAGAAAGCGTGAAGAATAGATAACATTAGTTCCACCAATACTGTAGAATGCAACTCCTATTCCAGGGCTATTTCGAACTGTAACATGATTCATAGTGATGTTGCTACACAGTAAAAAGTATAGACCAAATAACACTTGGACATAATGAGTCTCGAATGCAGTAGTTGTGTCGAGGTTAGAACTGGAAGCAATCTGTGGAGCTCCACATTTTTGAATAGTTATGTTTTCAAAACAAATATTGTTTGAATTAATAAAGCTAAATCCAACATTTTCGTCACACTTAATCACGGTACTCCCATTTCCTTCTGAGATTCCGATAAGTTCAAAATTTTCAATTTGATTAAAGGTGGCATTCCTTGATATATTATAGTGTCCTATTGTCAAGTTTATTGTACAATTATTCTGCACATCAGTCAAAGCACAGTCAAGTGTAGTACAGCTATTTGAGCAGTTATCCTGTGTACAGACTGTAATTCTATTAGCATTGTGAAGAGTAACAGGTAAAATGAATCCGAGCAGCAGTATTACTACATAGGGACATTTAATTTGCATTTTCCAAGCCTGCCAAATAAATAGAATATAAAACTACTTTATCCAACTAGGGATTTGATCACTTACAGGACAGCGGCAGAGTTCTATACTTGATTATATACCAGACAGCCAGTGAAATGGATTAACCTTGCAAACTCAGAAATTTGTGCTTATCACAACAATTTGTATGTACCGTGGGAATACACACTACAGTAATTTTAATTTATAATTAATAGCAATTAACTGCATTAATAACTGCATCATACACAACATACACAACAGCACAGCATCATTATAGTCTACAGTGTGCACACAGTATATGCTAATGAGCTGTACAAAAGTGTTGAAAAGAATATGAATTTTAAAACAAAAATGAAAGAGCAAGGAAAGCAGGAAAGGAGAATCAGTAGAGTGAGAGCTGCTTGGACAGGTATCGTGCTATGCTGTGAGAGGGAACAAAGCAGGTGACTATCTGGAAAGCCCTCAATATGTTGAAGGTTCATCTTTTAGTGACAGTAATTCCTTATTAAATCATTATTGTGTTATATCGCATTTTTATATTATATTCCATGTCTTCACATGCGTCTGACACTTTTATTCCTTGAAGAAGGCCAAACAAGACTGTTTTCTCTGCACATTAAACTGTGCAAAACGGCAAATTAAACTTAGTTTGATGTGCTAAACTAAACTTGGCTATAACCATGGCTCCAGTTTTTTAATGGTAGTGAGCAGTTGGGGCTTGCATGGTCTTTGTTCATGTCATTGGGTTCATAGGTCATTCATTCAAACTGTCTATTATTTTTAACAACGCAACCTACGTATAGTCAGTTTGGTCTTTTGAGATCACCTGATGATGGCACAATCTTTGAAACCATCAATCTTTGAAACCATCATTTTTGTAACATTATAACTATGGGAATTGATATAGGGATGTAAAGTATAATGACAAAAAACGTTCACAGTTTTTTTTTATAAGCTAATACAACATCAGCATTGATTTACAAGCAGTTCTTTTATTGTATTATTGCGTCAACAATATTGCTTTGTAAATTAATATGACAAGAATTTCAATTATAATAATATACATTGAAAAATCAATAATTTAATCAATAAAAAAATAAAAAAATACAAGAAAAAAGTATTTTTTTTGTGCCTCTAAATTTATGCAGTGTAGCTATACAACTATATAATTCAATATGATGCAAAACTAATAAATTTTGCACACACAAACACAATTATGTTTAAGTCAAGAGCTTAGTAGAAGAGTCTGGCATATAGCTCAAAAATTTCTTTTGATTTTAATGTAATTGGATTATTTTTTGTCATTAAAGTCTATACTTGGTTTGCTTTCTAACTCAACATGGGGATTTTCTTTGCTATGGACAACCACTTTATCATCTGCAACTATAGTGACGGTACCATCACCTTCACTGCTGAAACTAACAGCCAGATTATCATTATTATTCTCCAATGGCCGGTGATAGTTCATCCTAGCAAACCGATCTTCAACGCCATCCATGAACGCACCAAAGCTGAAGTCATCAATCAACAGTTCTTTTCCTTCTGAATGAACACTTATGCAATTACTTTGATTCTCTTTTTTTGACATTTTCTTATATTTTTTGCTGTATTTGCTGATAAAAAAGCCAATGATGACAACACTAATGTAAACTAAGGGAAGAAAAATCAGCACAATCTGGATATAATAATAACCCTTTGATAGTCTAATGTCTGCCACATCAAGATACAACTGGTATAAAGTAATCGCGTTGATCACAGCTAAAACTCCGAACATAACTGTGTCAATGATGTTGAAGCGATGTTGCTTGTAAGGTTGAAAAACACAAACCACAATGATTAAAATAGAGAGAAAAATTTGTTGCACTAAAAATTGCAACGCCCATGTAGATGAAGCCGAGTATGTGTACAATAAAAAAAATCGAACGAAGAAATAAAAAGAAGCAAAAAATCGTAAATCATGCCCTCCATTAGTTCCATCTTTAAAGCAGTGATAGAAGGAATTCAAAAAATACTTTGTTTTTTCACCTGGGAGAAGAAATGAGAAGCGATACTTCTGTAAACATTGTTGGAAAGGCTTAATTGAATGCAATAACAAAATAACCGGCAGCAAGAAAACAACCACCACTACCAATAAAGCAGACCCAAGATATGGTGAATACTCCGTTGACAAGAATTTTTTAGTGTGATCAAAATATGCAACTAACTTAACAGTTTCACCATTTTTGTCAAGCAAGGGACTTGGATACAACAAATAAGCTGATATGGTAATAAACTTGGAGTATGAAAGGACTATAAATGTTGCCAATGCATCCACAATGAAGCGTTTTCGCAGATTTAGAAATCGAAGACAGCGGGCAAACATACGATGGAATGGTTTAACACAGCAGACCACAATTTTATTACCTTTGTCATATAAAGCCAGGACAATGACAATAATGCAAAGGATCACTAAAGGATATATAGCAATCGCATATGAAAGAAGGACTAAGTCTAATACGGTAACTCCCTTGCCAAAGCAGTAGGGTATAACATTGAATGGTTCGAAAAAATCTAGGTTCCAAAGGCCATACAGCGAAGTGTAAAGTTGCCTGAGGAATGGGGCTGAATGTGTAATTGATGAAAAGTTTATAATCTGGCCCGAATCAGGTCCAAAGGTAGACGAAATAAGTTGAGCAAACAGAACAAAAGAATTTGTATATCCAGACGTAACTGAGATGTTGAATATGATCACCAATAGTAGGATTACAGTAACAGGAACATACTTTCCTATGATGTATAACAACCATCCATATTGTGTATCAGATTTGGAACACTCAACACAACGAAACCTATCGGAACTGATAGCCAAACCATAGCCATCCTTGCATTCCTGACAAAGAATGCCTTGTCTATGAAAATCATCACAAAAAAATTTGTTTGTTTCGCTGCTATTGGATGGAAGCAGAACGAAATTTGATTGAGATAGTTTTTCATTAAATGGGCAGAGAAAGCATTGAGAAACAAGGACTTCACCATCAATGGATCCTATCCAATACCCCTTTTGAATGGAGGCCCTAAAATTTGCATGAGTTCGTATATATGGATAATCAGCTTCATCACAATCTTCATCCTGGTCATCATGTTTGAAACCGAAAGGGCAGTCTAGTAGTGTTAAGTACACTTTGGATGATATCACTCTTGGTTGTAATGTGGCAATAGTGTACTCTTTGATCTCACCTACACGACCAGTAAAGGGCAACTTTCCAGAAGCAATGTATTGTGCTGTATCATTGCTATCATTTATGACAGCTGAAAAAACGAGTGAGTTGACAGGATAAAGGATATTTCGATCGTCGTTCATATTAACTGGAAGCTGTGATAAACTACCTGGTACTACCTCCAATTGAAACGGAGAGCCACATTCGGTTTTATTGACTTTCTGAAAACTCGAAGGTGCTGTTGCAATGGAATTATTGGTAAAAGTTTTATACATCCATCTTTCAGAATTCCAGTTAAATATTTCATTTAAATCAAAATTGGTTTTATTTTTGAACTTGTAACTGACGATGTTTTCGTTTAAACACGCTAATAGGGTTGTAGCAAAAATGTCATCACCACTTATCAGGGCAGAATTGTTGCTGAAGATGAAATTAACCAACCATTGTGATGGATGTAATCGAGTGTCTTTATAGCGAATAAAGCAATTTTGCCGAGCAGACACTAAGTATTGGTTTCCGATGCCCTCCCAATATATTGCGCCACCATGAAGAGATGCTTTATTGTCAATGAACTCAAGATGGTTTTGATTATGTAACAATATAAAGGCACTACCGAATAGAGCTATGGCTCCACCATTATGGGCAGTATTGTTAGTGAATGTGCCACGAGTGCTTTCAGCAAATCTAATAGGTGCTTCGACACTGTAAATACAGGACCCCTTACAGTCAGTACAGTTGATAGAACCCATGAAATTGATAGGAATGGCTTTAGTAAAAATGGTTCCTGTGCCAATTGCAGTACCAACCTTTGGGGTATATTGAACTGAATTGCTTTGGAAGGTACAATCACTGATATTCACTGATAGAACAGTACTATCGAAGAACAGGCTCCAAACTGATAGATCAATGGCAGACCCAAGACGAGCTACATTCTCTTGCCATACAACATCATTGAACTCAATTACATTGGAAATACTTTCCTCAGGAGTTGTACTAACTGAAACACCTCCACCAAAATAAGCCTTGTTGCGTAAAAAACTCGAGTTTTGAAATTTCACCTGATTACGTTCTCCGATCCCATTCAATCCTCCGAGTGCAACCCTCACTCCCCCTCCACCTGTTCCTTCATATTGGCAGGGATCATATTCACACATATTGTTCACAAAAGTTGTTGAATTTATCACTACGCTGTTATCTTTAGTGGCATTGTCTTGGAATTCAAACACTGCTCCTCCCCCCCATACAGCTGAATTGTTGCTGAATTCACAAGATTCCACTGTGACTTGAACGTTTTGTGTGTCTTCTTTAAATACTACTGCTAAACCCCCACCTCTTCCAAGAGCTGAATAAATATTCAAATGGGAAGTAACAAATGCGTTTTTAGTACTATA